>VZQC01013883.1:447271-522010 GCA_009823505.1 Rhizomys pruinosus
ACTAAAAAAAAATGGAATGGTATGAATACCGATCACAGAAAAAAAAAAAAAAAAAAAAAAAAAAAAAAAAAAAAAAAAAAGAATACAATTGACAACAAATGCTGGCGAGGATGTTGAAAAAGACCTACCACTTTCCACTATAATGTAAACTGGTGCAGTCACTTTTAAAATCACTGTGGAGGATTTTGAGGGGAAAAATCAATAATAGAAGAACCATGTGACCTCGAGATATGCCACTTCTTGTTTAGGCCCAAAAGCCTATAAACCCTACCACAGAGATACTTGCACATCCATGTTTATTGCTGTTTTACTGTCTAACAAGAAAATGAAATCAGCCTAGATGCCCATCAACAGATGGACAGTGAAGATGTGGTGCATTTGCAAAATGGAATTTTATTCAGCTATAGAGAAAAAATGACATGAAATTTGCAGGATAAAGCACAGGTCTGGAAATTATCATATCAAGTCAGGTATCCCGGATTCAGAAATTCACAATACATAATCTCTTTCACTTGCAGATTTCAAATTTAATGCTGATATGTATGAGTTTGAGTGTGGTATATTTTATTTAAAAGGACTACGAGAGGAGAAAATAAGGTTCTGAGAAAGTACCTATATGCTATAACAGAAGTTGTAAAAGTGGAAGCAGGGGCACCGCGGCAAAGGAGTAGAGAATATTCAGAAAGATTACCTTGAAAATACTACAAAGACACTCATATTTGTATACTAAGTTTAAAATAAACAAAAAGGAGAGATGGCCTAGCAGTTAAGAGCACCGACCGCTCTTACAGAGTACCCGGGTTTGATCCCCAGCACCCACATGGCAGCCGAGAACCGTCTGAAACTCCAATTCCAGGAGAACTCCAGTTCCAGGGGAATCCAACACCCTCTTCTGACCTCCGTGGCATCGCACGACACGGTGTACAAACTTGCATGCAGCCAGTACATTCATACACATACAGAAATAAGTTAATAAAATTTAAAAAAAATTAAAAAAATATTTTAAAAAAATAAACAAAAAGGAAAAGGCTATAAGACAACAATACCAGAGAATTCATATGATAAAAATCACCCAATTATTTATAATAAAACACTAATGTGTGACATCAAGGATCCTGCAGCAGGTCCCAATAAAAATCACTTTTTTGTCAAGAAAAAATTGAAGTGTGTTTTTATTGAAAGGGCTTATATTTTCCCCTTATGCTCTTAATCCATCTCCAGTGTGTGACACAGTGGTGATGGTGGTCCACAGCCACCACAGGCTCAAGGCAGCCCCTGATGTTTGTGGAGTCACACTGGCTGAAGGTCCACATTCCTGATACAGGAGCTAGAAGCCACTGCTGCTATTAAATGTAACCAGTACTAATTGAATTCTATACGTAATTGAAATATAGTAAAAGTGAAAGATACTTGAAGGATGAACGGGAATTTTTACTGAGCAAAGCAGAATGAATGAAACATTTTCCATTGATCAATAGCTGCTGCTGTTCTGTGCCTCTTTCGATTGAATTTTTAGATGAAAAAGGCAAAGCATCAAACATTTCTTGCAGAGCAATTCTCCAAGGCTCAGCCAGAATCAAAGGCTTGGTGGTGTCACCCATTATTACTTATTAATTATTACTATTAGTACTCGACCCTTAGAATTCCACAGCACTTTGCCAATTTCATAACTCTTTTTTAGTCAAGTGGTCTTACATTCATCCAGTCCTTTGTTTAGCTAACATATGTTGAGCACTTGATATGCACAAATCCTTGCATCAGGCATGCCTGCAGGACACACTATACTATGGAATTATCATACCTGGCAAGGCCAAAAAGGTATGGTGACATACTGACCTAGTACCCTGTACAGTGCCCTGTGATGGACATTTTTAAACGTTTTCTCTAGGAATATCAGCATTACAAAGTTGTTATTTATATTCATTAGTTTAGGAGGGAGAAATGTAAAGGAAAAAGTGATTAGAAAATAGTTGTTTCACCTTACTATTAACCAGAGGCACTAGGATCCAAGTCAGGAACTCTCTGATTCTCTAGTCTCAAAACAATTTTAATATATGACAGCTCTTAGGTGCTTAATGAAGATATAAAAATGACAAATTTATCTGTTTGTTTATTTGTCGTATAATGCTATTCCTAGGGAAACATTAACAAACGTCTACTCACTGCAGACAGGGAACTGATAAGGGTCCCATCAAAATCTAACTTGGAAAACCCATGAGCTTCGCTGGGGTTGCTGACAGGGACAGAAATGACATAGAGACAGCTGTGTCACCTGCACCCACTGCAACCTGGCTGCCAGTTCATGAAATCTGGAAATGTGGAGCACATAGACCCTTAGGCAGCTCCACAGGTTGGAGCCTGTCCTTTCCAGGAAGCTCATTTTGTATGAGTCTTTTCCAGGCAGCTTGTCTGGTCTCTGGTTTATAGAGGCGGCTCTGCTTGTTTTAAACATTCTCTCAGCTTGGAGGGGCCTAGTGAACCTCATCAATTTCAGGGACTTCCAGAAGGTATTAAGTTACTCACACCTTTTAGAACATCCTGTTGTTTGCTGAACTTCACTCCAAGATGGAAGGCTCTGCCTCGGAGGAAGCTGCTACACAGGACCCCTTCCCCCACTGCTCTTACATTCTTTCTGCCCCTACTTTAGCAATGGAGGGGGTGACATAAAAGACTGGGGACCTCTAACTGGAAGAGGATACCAAATCTTTGTGTCTTTTTATGGATTTGCATGCAGAGTGTATACCGCTGCTGGTGGGTCCTACTACTGTTCACACACATGAGGAAATGGCTGAAAGCAAGAAACAGAAAAGTATGGAAATAGACACTGCCTGTTGTCATAGACTGCAATCTTAAGCAAGGCTGGGAAGCACCTTAGCTAGTGCATCATATTTATTTGCCAAAGCAATAGCAAATTTTCCACTGGGGCGTATGGTTTCCCTGGCCACAGGCTTTGCCAAAGTTCCCAGAACCAGATGTGAATTTCCTTCTGTGGATCCAGCCTTAAAACCAACCAATCAGAAAGTTGGTTCTATCCATAACCATTTGTGCCACTATTGCATGAGAAGACACTTTTTGTCCAGTACTCCCATCATGAAGCATGCATAATCGAGAGCTCTGTAGAAACATGGTACTTAATTCTCCACAGCAANCGAGAACCGTCTGAAACTCCAATTACAGGAGAACTCCAGTTCCAGGGAATCCAACCCCTCTTCTGACCTCCGTGGCATCGCACGACACGGTTGTACAAACTTGCATGCAGAAAAAAAAAAAAAAAAAAAAAAAAAAAAAAAAAAATTTAAAAAATTAAAAAAATATTTTAAAAAAATAAAAAACAAGGAAAAAGGCTATAAGGACAAACAAAACCAGAGGAATCTATATGATAAAAATCACCCAATTATTTATAATAAAACACTAATGTGTGACATCAAGGATCCTGCAGCAGGTCCCAATAAAAATCACTTTTTTGTCAAGAAAAAATTGAAGTGTGTTTTTATTGAAAGGGCTTATATTTTCCCCTTATGCTCTTAATCCATCTCCAGTGTGTGACACAGTGGTGATGGTGGTCCACAGCCACCACAGGCTCAAGGCAGCCCCTGATGTTTGTGGAGTCACACTGGCTGAAGGTCCACATTCCTGATACAGGAGCTAGAAGCCGCTGCTGCTATTAAATGTAACCAGTACTAATTGAATTCTATACGTAATTGAAATATAGTAAAAGTGAAAGATACTTGAAGATGAACGGGAATTTTTACTGAGCAAAGCAGAATGAATGAAACATTTTCCATTGATCAATAGCTGCTGCTGTTCTGTGCCTCTTTCGATTGAATTTTTAGATGAAAAAGGCAAAGCATCAAACATTTCTTGCAGAGCAATTCTCCAAGGCTCAGCCAGAATCAAAGGCTTGGTGGTGTCACCCATTATTACTTATTAATTATTACTATTAGTACTCGACCCTTAGAATTCCACAGCACTTTGCCAATTTCATAACTCTTTTTTAGTCAAGTGGTCTTACATTCATCCAGTCCTTTGTTTAGCTAACATATGTTGAGCACTTGATATGCACAAATCCTTGCATCAGGCATGCCTGCAGGACACACTATACTATGGAATTATCATACCTGGCAAGGCCAAAAAGGTATGGTGACATACTGACCTAGTACCCTGTACAGTGCCCTGTGATGGACATTTTTAAACGTTTTCTCTAGGAATAGCAGCATTACAAAGTTGTTATTTATATTCATTAGTTTAGGAGGGAGAAATGTAAAGGAAAAAGTGATTAGAAAATAGTTGTTTCACCTTACTATTAACCAGAGGCACTAGGATCCAAGTCAGGAACTCTCTGATTCTCTAGTCTCAAAACAATTTTAATATATGACAGCTCTTAGGTGCTTAATGAAGATATAAAAATGACAAATTTATCTGTTTGTTTATTTGTCGATAATTGCTATTCCTAGGGAAACATTAACAAACTCTACTCACTGCAGACAGGGAACTGATAAGGGTCCCATCAAAATCTAACTTGGAAAACCCATGAGCTTCGCTGGGGTTGCTGACAGGGACAGAAATGACATAGAGACAGCTGTGTCCACCTGCACCCACTGCAACCTGGCTGCCAGTTCATGAAATCTGGAAATGTGGAGCCACATAGAACCTTAGGCAGCTCCACAGGTTGGAGCCTGTCCTTTCCAGGAAGCTCATTTTGTATGAGTCTTTTCCAGGCAGCTTGTCTGGTCTCTGGTTTATAGAGGCGGCTCTGCTTGTTTTAAACATTCTCTCAGCTTGGAGGAGCCTAGTGAACCTCATCAATTTCAGGGACTTCCAGAAGGTATTAAGTTACTCACACCTTTTAGAACATCCTGTTGTTTGCTGAACTTCACTCCAAGATGGAAGGCTCTGCCTCGGAGGAAGCTGCTACACAGGACCCCTTCCCCCACTGCTCTTACATTCTTTCTGCCCCTACTTTAGCAATGGAGGGGGTGACATAAAAGACTGGGGACCTCTAACTGGAAGAGGATACCAAATCTTTGTGTCTTTTTATGGATTTGCATGCAGAGTGTATACCGCTGCTGGTGGGTCCTACTACTGTTCACACACATGAGGAAATGGCTGAAAGCAAGAAACAGAAAAGTATGGAAATAGACACTGCCTGTTGTCATAGACTGCAATCTTAAGCAAGGCTGGGAAGCACCTTAGCTAGTGCATCATATTTATTTGCCAAAGCAATAGCAAATTTTCCACTGGGGCGTATGGTTTCCCTGGCCACAGGCTTTGCCAAAGTTCCCAGAACCAGATGTGAATTTCCTTCTGTGGATCCAGCCTTAAAACCAACCAATCAGAAAGTTGGTTCTATCCATAACCATTTGTGCCACTATTGCATGAGAAGACACTTTTTGTCCAGTACTCCCATCATGAAGCATGCATAATCGAGAGCTCTGTAGAAACATGGTACTTAATTCTCCACAGCAACCTTAGTAGAACCTTCTGCCACAAGAGCTACTACAGGGAGGGGACACTTTCTGCTTGGTTCTATCCTTATAGCTACAGGTCCTGTGACGAAGGCATGCAATGTCTTTGGCAGAAGGAATTTCCCATTCAGATCTGGAAGGCAACCAACATTGATTGACACCAGTAGCCTTTATTTTTTTAGAGGTCCCTAGGGTCTCCTTGGCCAGCGTCTCCTAGGAAAGTAATTCACCCCTATCTCTGGGATTTTTAAGGATCTAATGGCGCTGGGCATGGTGGTGCATGCCTTTAGTCCCAGCACTTGGGAGGCAGAGGCAGGCGGATCTCCGTGAGTTCAAGGCCAGCCTGGTCTACATAGCGAGCTCCAGCTGGAATTAAAGGGAGACCCTGTCTCAAAAAGGCCAAAAAAAGAAAAAAAAATCTAATGGCTTTGGAGAGCATTTGTTCTTATGTTTACCTTTATTCCTTTAGGCACACTCATATATATCTTAAATGGGTCTCTGAATCTATAGAGACATTTAAGTATTAGTATTATGTTAGCTATGTATAATGAAACATTTACAGAGGTTGGGCATGACAGCAATGTAATGTCCTCAACCATCATCCCATGACAAATAGAGGATTATGGAGATAACTTTGATGAGTCACTCCAAAAGTCCTCAGCATCCCCTCCAAGCAAGTATCAGGTGATGTAGACGTTCACAGCTAAGAAAATACTAAAACCAAACCATTAGCAAGGTAGAATAGAGAATGAAATGGCTTTTGCTTACTTGCATCAGTCCTCTCTGTGTCTCATTCTGGGGTAAATTTGTGGGACCTCCATGCATTTCCCTTACCCTTGATAAACTTGAGGGGGCTGGCTCTAGCTACTTAGTCTAGCCTAGAACCAACCGGGAAATGGTCACTCACATCTTTGGCTATGGCTCCGCCTACCTCGGTAGCTATGTACCTGTCTCCTTGGTTGGGTGAACAATCTATGGGCCCAGGAAGAGGAATGCACACAGTTTACTCAGAGGAGACAGCTGCCTCAGTCAAATGTACTCTTTAACTTGTATTACAGCTCATCCATGTCTACCAACTAATGCTTGTTGCTTTTGATATTCCTGGGGACATCGGGAACCAAGATACCACTGCTTCTGGCATTCGTCTAATCTCAAATAGTTTTAACATTAAAGAAAACAAATCCACAATTTAATATGCATCTTTCAATTACCCTGCATGGTCCTTACTTGAAATTGGTCCTGGCTAGTCCTTTAGCAAAGGGTCTTAGGAATTTCTACCCCTGGAGACCTCCTTCCTCCACAGTAAATGGGGATCACCTGTACCTCTTTTACTTATAAATATCATGTCCTACCCTGAGACTCAACAAAGTTGCTAAAACTCTGCCACAGTCCTGAAATCCCTAATAAATCAACCTTTTTAAAACTCTTGAATGAACAGAGGATTATCTGGCCAGTGAACTGGGCATCAAACACTGCTTTTAAATCTTTGGTTATTTTACTACTATTTTTGGCTTATTTTTTCTTCACTCTGTGACTTTTTCCATTGGGTAGCCATTTTAGCCTTAGGCACCATTTTTACTATACACAGTGGCTATTCAACCTCTGACTTGGCCTGTGGACACTCTTGTCTTTTACATTTCATGGACCATAAAATTCTTTCTAAATTTTTAACCATTTTAGGGCATCTCTGTGTACACACATCAAATTCCACTCAACAAGCAGGCCTGCCCCCTCCATACCACACAGAGGAAGACATTGGGATTTTCCTCTTAGGATTCCTCACCTAGAATTTCCTTCTGGAGAGAAGATGTGGCCTTCGTTGCAATTCTCAGTACACATTGTTTTGCAGCATGCCACTGCAGATATAGCAGGAAGACATACTAGCCCTTACCACACAAGGAAGAGTAACCATATGAGGACCCCCCCCACACACACACACAGATGATTGGTTTTCTCTTAATGTTAAAACTATTTTGAGATTGGATGGGTGCCAGAAGCAGGGGATATATTGGTTCCTGTTGTCCCCAGAAATGTCAAAAGGTCATTCAGCCCCAGCTGCATACTTGGCTACCCATACCCAGGACCACGCAGTCACTCCTCCCCATCTCTTCTTTGATTCCAGCATTGGAATCAAAGCTCCAGCATTGGGGGCTAATTATGTGGTGTTGACAGTATGCCTGAGGAAATTTGAACAAATGTCTACACCCAAGAAAAGGAACCAACAACAGATCAAAGTAAAGTTATTTCTAAAGGTTAATTTGGTGAACAAGTGAGATTTATTATAGTCAGTTACAGAAGCAGAGATGACTCAGAGACAGCTGCATCAGTAAAAGCCCATGCCTCAGGGTTGACAGCTTATGAAAGGTGGACACTTGGAGTGCACTTCACAACCTGCAGGCAGCTCAACAGGTGGAAGACAGTCTTTTCCACATATCTCAGTTGGTCTGAGGCTCTTCTAAGCTCCACAGTCAAACTCTGCTGCTAGTGGGTGTGGTGGACGTCTCTCCTCTCAGAAGTCCTTAGTGTTTCTAAAAGCTTGTGGAGGGAGGGAGTTAGAGAGTTTGGTCAGTTTCAGGGACTTCCTGAAACTCTAGAGGTGTTTGCTTCCTGAGCTTTAAGACCTTGCTAGCAGGATAGAATGTTTCCCCTCTCCCGAAAGCAACTGGTTGCTTAGACCCTTTAGACAACCTTTGCTTAACCTCCCTTTAAAACATCCCGTTTTAAAGAGCTTTCCTGGGCTGGAGAGATGACCTAGCGTTTAAGAGCGCCGACCGCTCTTACAGAGGAACCGGTTTCAATCCCCAGCACCCACATGGCGGCCGAGAACCGTCTGAAACTCCAATTCCAGGAGAACTCCAGTTCCAGGGGAATCCGATACACTCTTCTGACCTCCGCGGCATTGCACGACATGGGTGCACAGATTTGCATGCAGACAGTACATTCATACACATACAGAAATAAAAAAATAAATAATAAAGAGCTTTCCTCCAAGATGGAATTTTGTTTTTCTCAGAATAAATCTCTACATAATACCTTTACTTATAGCTTGGTGTTTATGTGTACATGCTATGCATGTCTGTGTGAATTTGTATACACACATGTGTTTGTATACACACATGCATACACACACATACCCATGTGTTTCTTCCTGCACATATGTACACAAAAGCACACAGAGGCCAGATGTTGATGTTGGACATCTTCTTCCATCACTTTTCATCTTACATATTAAGACAGGGTCTATCAATACTAGAGCTCACCAATTCCACCAGTCCTGGTAGTCAGCTTGCTAGGGGATCTCCTGTCCCATCTCAAATGTGCTAGGTAGGGTTCCACATGGATCACTGTGTACTCCAGCTCCATTCCTAACCCTTGTGCAGTAAGTGCTTTCACTTGAGCCATATCATCAGTTCCCCAAATGGTGATTTCAAGAGGTTACATATCTGAAGCGGAGAAACATGGCTTGTGTTCTCTTAGGATAGAAGAGGAAATGAAGTTTTAACTGATTTACCAAGTTATCTGACTTCTCCCTCTCAGGCTTCCAACAGAGACTACATGTGTTGGATTCCTTTTTGCCTTTTCCTTTTAGAACAACATACCTTCCATGCCAGAAATTAGAGAGGCAAGGTCATAAAAGAGCAGACAGATCCACTTACTAATGGAGAGAAATACTATACTAAATTCCAGAAATTGTGAGCTGGCAGTGGGGGTAAATTAGTACTAAAGGAATAACAAGTCACAACTGAATACAATCTTTTGGTCTGACAAACAGTGACTTAGTAAACATGGTGTACTAGCCAATGAGAAAAATCCTTCAGTGAATGAGCAGATTAGGGCTCTAGGACAAAATCTGACGGGAATCACCCAATTCTTTCTTTTCTGCTTTCTGAAGCAATACAGTGGCCCTAGGCTATCACAGAAGGCGTTCATCTCATTTCAGATCCATGTGAAATAAGTATAAACTAGTTCTAGTTAAAACCAGCAGAAAGGGTGGGGAAATGGAAAAGTACACAAGCAACCAGAGTGGAAAACAGGGTTGTCACATTTAGCGTGGTGTTACTACGCCAACATTATAATTACCTGAACAAAAAGCCTGACTCTTAAATTTAGTTTTTAATAGTGGGCCTACCAGTTCCCCTAGAGAGAGCTCTTAGAACTGCATGTCTCTTGGAATTGTGCTGATGGAAGTGTCCAGTTGGAACAGTGTGTGCAATGGAGAAGGGTGCACTTGTTGAAATCTCAGTTCTCAAGCATACCCACATTCATTCATTATCCTTTTGGATGGAGTACGAAATTGAGGTTGCCAAGGACACAGAGCCCAGGTCACAGGACACAAGAAAACATGGTTTTGCTAGGGTTAATAAAAAGCCATTAGTCTATATTATGTCCCTTTTATAAAAGTCATTCATATTATTTACCAGATTAAATATACAGAGTTCAAGGTAAACTTGAGTTTCAGAAATTCAATGAATAGTTGTTTTCCTTTATGCTCATAAATCCCAATTATTAGATGGTTAACATCACAATATGAAACAAAGACGACTTTTTTTCCAAATGTTACATGGTGTACTGAGTCATGCTAAAATTTATTTGTTGCTGGAGTAATTTAATAACTGTAAGTCTTATATTTCATCTATTGACCTTAGTTTAAAAAAACGAATCAAATCAAATCTAGTATTTTTAATATCAAGTACTAGGGCATCTTAGAAATCAAGAGAAACTGGGCATATTATGGAAGCATTTATAGTTTGTTGTTTTTAAAAGTAGTGCTTTTAACTTAATGAACTGTACCTTTGTTATTCAATAGTAAACCACAGAATATCTAAAGTTAAACTATATTTTACCTTAATTTTTATTGTATAAGACTTAAATAAGATCTACTCTTAAAAGTAAGTGTTCAGTCCATTACTGCCGACTGAAGGCTCAATGCTGTAGAGCAGGTCTTCAGAGCTGGTTCATGACTCCAATAGAACTTCATTTCTGTTAACTGGTGACTGACTCATCAGCTAGATATAGGGAATTTCTACACTACTACACAACGAGGCCAAAATCCTAAATATTGTAAACTGAAAGCAAATTTAGAACTTTTGTACATTTAGGCAGTATTAATGGATAGCTGATAACAAATTTAAAATGCTGTATCTACTGTAAATTATATATTTCTCAGCTATTGCATATACATATATAGTGCATGTAACAAAATCTAAATTGGAGGGGTTTTGTATAATATTGAGTTGAATTCAAGCCAAACTTTCCACTTCTGTCCTCAACTCACTGGCCTCATCTAGTCTCAGCAGTACTACATGACCAGTTGCTTGGATACCTTCCAGATTTCAGGATTTTGCTTTTTTCAGGTGCTGTAGCAAATTCTCATGAATTCCAAAATCACAATACTTGCTGGAAACCAACATGCAATCAGGACCATGTTCCTCCTGGAGGATCTTGGGGGGCTTCCAGTTCTTGTTTCTTCCAGCCCTTAGAGTCCTCTGCCATTGCCTGGCTTGTGGCTATAAACTTTGAGTTAATTTCCATTGGGTCCTCTGGGTGTTAACCTCCCCTCCCCTCCCTTATCCCCTTCCCCCCTTCCCCTCATCCCCCTTTCTACCCCTTCTCTCCACCCCCTTCCTCTCATAAAGCCAGGATTGCTCACTGAGGTCCAACCTGGCAATCTAAGATGATTTCCCCATCTGAAGATCTGTCATCGCATCTGTTTGCTCCACCCCATCATTAAGAAACATCCAAAGTCTCCAAGGGATTGGGGCATGGCTACTTGGGGTTCATTACCTGGTCTGCCATAGGAACTGAAGGGTGCCTCGCACACAGGTTTCTAGGCACCGAAAGTTAGCTTGGCAGTGGGCTCAGCCAAAGGCAGCATACCTGGAGGTGTCTTCACAGATTGTGAAGACTGAATTGGATTTGGAGGCTTAGTCATTCCACCCAGACATCTGAAGTGATGAGCTGTGTCACTCTAACATCTTAAATACAGCCCGCAGTGTCCAGGATCTCACCAAGAGCTCTTGAACATGTTTGTTTACATACTACATCCTGAGGATTACGCTAGTGGCTGCTAATAAAGTTACTTATGTGAAATATGAAAACGTACTTAAAGGAGCTTATGGACCGGTATTATAGGTGACCCAAGCAGAGAGCCGATGGCCTGAGGGGTATTTTCTTTACTATGAACAATGTAGAAGTAAACCCCAGATAAGAACTTCAAACTTGTACGTAACCAGGCAAAATGAAACACGAAATGAAACACTAACAGCAAGAGGAGTAGGAGATGGTGTGTTTGATTTAAAAAGATGTTCAGGAACTTTGGAAAAGGCTGAGCCAACAATCATCCCTCAAGGCCAAGGACTAACTGTAGAATCATGTAGAATCACTCGTCCGTGATTTCAAGATGACTCCTGAATACGTTATATTTTATAATATTAAAAAGTACTACATGCTTCAACAACAACAACAAAATACATTTTACATGTGGTACAGACATAACTAAAGCATTGCAGTGACACCATCAACTAAGGACCTAGGTGCTGAAGGGCTGGGAAGGTGGGAAGAACCAGCACCTATCTGCTGGGTCCAGAGGTTCCCGGCGGGCGGGGGCTCCTGGCGGGGGAAGTTGGAGCCGCCAGAGCTGGCGGCAGAAGCACGTGGGCTGAGGGGGTGGGAGGGCGCCGGCGGCGGAGTACCCGGTGAAGTGTCAAACAGATAGGAGTGAGGGCTGGGGTGACAGGGTGTGGTCTGCCAGGGAGCGGCGGCGGGAGCACAGGGCACAGGCCCGGAGCTGCGCAGGCCGGTAGCCGCGGCTTGCCGGGTGCCGTGAGTGCGCAGCCGGGCGGCCGGCGACCAGGGAGTCCCCGCGCTCCAGTGGAGTCCAGCGCGGAGCTGCACCTCGGCGGGCCGCGGGGCCAGACACCTGCCGAGTGCGGAGTGCGGCTCGGCCTCGCTGCAAGTAAGTGTTCCTGGCCGGAGTCCGCCCGGCCGCCCGCGCCTTCCCCACCGCCCCCGGAGCGCAGGGCGCCGGCTTCGGGAAAGCGCACCGGGACCTGGCGGCGTCCAGGGATGATGCTCTCCCGCGGGCGGGCGGGCGGGGACCAGGAGCGAGCGGGGAGCCGGGCCAGGAGCAGGGGTGGGGACCCGGGATGGGGACAGGGAGCACGGACGGGGCTAGAGTCTGGGAACGAGGACCGGAACGGGGATGGGGAGCACGGGGACCGAGCGGGACCCGCCCGAGGCCCCGCCGCTCACCCCGCGGCGGCCGCACAGTTGCGGGCACTGGTGCTGCTCATCTTTTGTGTCTTGCTGGATCCCAGAGCTGTGCCAGGCCGGGGGCGGGCCAGCGGAAGCCACTTTATGGCCCCGGGCCCCACCTTCCCCCACCCCACATCCTCGGGGATTTCAGCGCGGGCGGCGGCGGGAGAGAGGTTGGAGCTCGCGGGGCTGCGGGCTGGTGGCGCCTGGCCCGCGCCGCCCTCCTCTCGTGTCCTTGTTGGGTATCGCAGCTCTAACTGGTGGGTGCCTGGAGGCCGGGCTGACCGGGCAGCACCGGGTGCACCGCCATGAATCACCTGCTTCCTGGCTTTGCTTGGGGTTGCTGGGGTCGGGGCCGGGGACCTGGAACCCGGGGCCGGAACGTCCTGCGCCCGGCTGGCGCGCGGCGGTGGAGCCTGCGCTCGCTGGGTGGGTCCCTCGGCTGCTCATTGTTCGCGGTGACTGGTCTTGGGGCCAGGCTGGGCGATGGAGACGCCGCTCACCCGGCTGAAATCAAAGTAATGACCTGGAGGAGTAGGGTTGGAGCCGCCTCGCCCTTTCTGGAAACGGACTTCTCAGAGGGCAACAGTAGAAGTGACGAAAACCTTTCCTGGGTGTGAAACTTAGATCAGACTCTAATTCAGAGAGACTCCAATTCCGAATTGAGCCTCAGAAGCAGGGAACGGAATCACTGAGATTGTTTTCAGAGTAAAGAAGATGGAGTTTTAAGTGTTTCTGCAACTGACTGTTTTCTCTTTGCTAGCACCTGTTTCCCTTAAAGGTTCTTGGGCGGGGTTTAATTTTTCCGCCCTCCTCCTCCCTTTGTGAAGGTGTGGTCATTCTTTTGCTACCTGCAACTAGCCAGGTCGCATGGTTCTGGGAGAGGAGTCCGTTCTAATAAAGTGCAGTTTCCTCTGTACAAATAGCCGAGCGCTTCTGTAAGCGTCCTTCCCACCCAAGCAGCAATGTGAACATCCATGGAGGGACGTGCACCCTGAGGTGGAGGGAGCCTCTGATCCCTCCTCCCTTCCTGGAAAACCCAGGGAAGTCTTGAGCATACCCCGTTTTCTCCCTTCCTCTGTAGACATCCTTATTTGGGTTTTTCCCATTATTTAAATTACAGTGACATCACCTGTTCTTGATGCCTTAGCCCAGGAGCTCAGGATGCATTTGCTAAGATGTTCTTTTTCCTAATGTGCACAACTCTTGGGATACAGATTTCAAAATTACTTTTCATGTATGTACTGTACACATTCATATCCACCAATATGTACTAAGTATTGGTGGCTGGTCCTGAATCCCAGCAGTTACTAACATACCCGGCCGCGCCTCCCATCTCCATTTAATCTTGTTATGTCCCAGACTTGCTAAGTGCATTGTCTGCTGAAGTCTGGGGTTCAGTCTCCTGGGGAAATACTTTGTGAACACCTCTCTGACCACAGCTCAGCTGGGGTGGGGGTGGAGGGCATAACAGGCAATGAAAGCGCAGTGTAAGCTATGAAAACCTGGATGACTTATTCTAAAGGAAGTGTGAATTAGACAGATGATAGTAGAAATGGAAACCTGGACCGACATCTAAACCAGGATCCCAGTTACACACACACACACACACACACACACACACACCGTATATATTATGTTCTCTTTCTTCCTGATCACTCTTTGTATTTATATCCTTAATGTTTTTCACAACAGCATTGTGTTACTTGTGTTTTTAATTTTAAGGAAAGAAACTCTAGGCCGGAGCCTATTATTATTTCCCATTTCCATATCATAATGCTCATAGGATGTACTGAATTACCTCTTCAATTTTTCTTTTGTTTACTTGCACAGCAGTCCAACTTACTACAGGAACAAATGAGTGATGAATCACCCAAGTTCTAATGAAGATTAAGACATGAAAGTTATCCAGGGCTATGTTTAAACTCAACACTTGTTTAACTACCTTCCCACATGACCAATTTTAGTCAGTGGCTTGTTCATCTTCTAAAGTCTCCAGACTCTAAATTCTTACCCAGATTGATTACGGCACTAAATCTTGATTGTAAAAGAACAGAACTTAATTATTTGGGTCTCATTTATCAGTCAGCAATGTTTAGCATTGCCAAGATAATTATATCATTGAAATATTCATGACTTTTAAGAATGTTAGAAAAGGTCCTTTAAACTTGTTTCTTCATAAAAGAAAAAAAGAAAGTCTTCCTGAAGCCATAATTTCACTGCTGTGAGGCCCTGTAGCCATTTGTGTTTATTGAGTTTACACTTCCAAAGGAAGAAAGAGCCATTGTTTTGTTGTCTAAGGAGCTGAAAGAGGATAGAAAGGGAGAAAAGAAACAGTTAAAAATGTTATTTCTTCAGGGGAAAATCTTATTTGAGTAAATAATGATTATTTTCTTAAAGGTACTCTAAAACCATATTAAGGGTCATTAAGGAAAAATGTTCAGCATAGAAATTTATACTAAAAATTATTGAAATATTACTATATACAAACACACATACTTTAAAACTGAACTCAGGATATTTTCAGCATTCTATTGGATTATGAAATGTTATTGAATTTTGGCTATTAAAGCATTGAAATTTCATCAAATGTATATTGGCAATGTACCGTCTTTCTGCAAGTGCTTTCATTGTAATAGCCTGTTTGTCGAGATTAAAAAGAACATCATTGATGTCATGGTGTGCTTTGCATTTTAAAGTAGTAGCTAATGAATTACAAACATTCATCACTCTACAACCACTTGCTGAAATTTCTCAGGACCCCCAAATAGAGAATTATTTGTACTATATACTGTCATTCATGTTCTTACTGAATTTATGCTGGTCCTTTTTTAAAAAAACAAAATGAATAGCCTTTTAAATTAATACCTGTTAGACCTGAGTCTTTTGGTAATTTCCTCTTATGTCATAAATTTATGTACAAGTATCTTCAACACAGTCTGATGAAGGAACTTCCTGTTGAAAACAGGAATTGGTCGGCAGAGAGGTGAAGAGGGAATGAAAATAGCTTAATTAATGTTGATTCAGAACTTACCACAAGAAAAGAACAAGTTTCACTAAATGGAATGGATGGAGGAATTCTTCTTGGTCTTTTAGGTGGAGGGATGCAACATATGATGTGACTTTGCCCACTTCAAATGCTAGCTTCCTAATCTTAAAGCAAAGCCACAGAGAGCCCATCCTCCCTGCTTCCAGATGGAAAGCAAAGCCAGGGAATCCTTCCACTTTGCTCTGCATATTTGACTGCTGGCTTTGGTTCTCTTTAAGTACTGAAAACTGCTCTTTATTTTTTCATACTATGATTGAGAGCAGTGCCTTTGTACTATTTGTGTAAAAATGAAATCTCTCAATATGGGTTCCCAGATAGTTTATCAAAAACTTTGGTTTCGTCTATTAGCACTGATAAATAGTCACTAAGGAAGAGGGTGCCTGGCATTCCGTTTTCTTGAGAAACACATTGGTTAAATGACTGAACTAACGTCATTAATGCACTAAATACTTTGAAGAAAAGGGATTATATTTTCAACCTAAAATTCAATAATCAACTGATATATTCCTTTAAATTGAAGATCAACTTTATAAAAAGGAAAATAGTATGAAGACTAAGCAACCAATTTAATGATTTGTGTACATTTTATATATTACTTTTTCTAAAAAAATTATATTTTAGAAGATTAACGTAATTTCTTAGGTCTTAAAATTTTCTCTTTTGCTTTGGCCACTGGAAAACTAAACACAAACTGAGACCAAATATTTTAATCCCACTTTCTATAACAAGATGCATAATTTCATTTTGTTAGTTGACAAGGGCTCATTATATATATATATATATATACCTAAGTAGGTCTAAAAGGACTTATGTTGCCAGGATAGTAGGGAAACTGAAGTATGAACTCTGATCTGAAGGCACTTAAACCTTGTCTGGTGGCAGGTTTGATGAATACACAGTTAACCAATAATTGAATCAAGGTATACACACATTTCTGGCTTTAAAATGAAAATTCAAGTCCTGTCTTTAGTGATATTCTAGTAAAACACTTGAGTAGCAAGGATTAACCAATAATGCAAAGCAATGAAATTTTTCCATTAGAAGGAATTCCCCTTTGGGTGCACTAAAACTCAAGTAGTCTGTGTCTATGAGGAGGAAAATAACATTGGAGAAATATGTGATGCTATAGACCTGGAAACGTGGAAGTACTTCTCTTGCTTCTCTGGTCGTTTTTCCCACCCTTTCTCCTCCTTCCCTCTCTCCCCACAGCCTTCCATTCCCTTTCTTCTTTCTCACTGGCTTTTCTAACTTGATACCTAGCCTGGCACTGATAGGCAGGTGCCTTGATTGCAGTAGCGGGTTTACCCTGCCAGGCTGGCAGGTTTTGAAATCTCCGTCTATGTAAATACAGTATGTGTTCTAAGTACTGCACTTAAACACAGTAGTTACACTTAAGTGCCCACTGGCTGTTTCTCTTTGTACTTGGATCAACAACCATTTTCAGCTTTCAGAAGAGACCACTCACAAAACTATGCCTTGTAACTTAAAGAAAAAATTTAACTTGGAAAAAAAAATGACCCAGGGTGACATGTTTATAGCAAAGCCACAAACTGAATTAACCTTCCAAATCTAACCAGCTACTCTGGATATAAATCTCACCTTCTCTATCTACTGTATAGTAGACATGGCTGACTTTTTCTCAGACATCTCCATTAAAGTCAATGTTAAAAAAATTAATGTTTAAGATGCATATCTGTTGTCCTGAACTGATACACAGTCTCAGACAATGATGAACACTGGTCATTTAAACTTGGCCTTTAAAAAGATCATTGAACATAATAAAAATCAGCATATGAGTAAACACACTGTGCTTCCAATTATGGTATAAATAGTGCATAAAGCTTTAAAATTTCATCAAATTATTGTTTCATTGACATGCAAATTAACCACTGACATCTAAGGTGCCTGCCTTGTGATGAGTCCTAATTGGCAGTGAACCTCAGAGGATTATTTATAGACTACACTGTAACAAAGTGCAGAGTAAATTCTCACTGTGCAGCTCCATTCAAATTGGTGTTTAAGCTTTGATTTTCTGTGCTTAAAATCATTCCTTTTGGAATCTAAAGCCCCTTAGAAATAAGCCAATGAAGATGTTAAATATATAACTAATAACATTTGGGCAAAGAATTTGTCTTCAAATTATCCTTAAAGGGCTTGGAAACTGGTTAAATATTCCTTGCCAGCTTGTTCAGGCATGAATAACTTTCAGAGCTATGAATTGAACTCAAAGGTTTGGAAGTATTCGTTTTTATTATGAGCATATAAGATAAATGTCTACACAAGGAAAGTGAGAAACTTGAATACTTATTAAATGTATTAATTTCTAATGGTAGCTGCATCTCAAGATCTAAGTGGAAATTCTATTTTATTCTCTAATGGCACATGAGGATCTATTGCAGACTGAATATGAAAAGTGCAATGAAAGAAGTTTAGTGTACAGAATATATACATAATATATAGAAAGAATATCGTGTATAGAATATATGTGTGATATATGTAGAGAGGATTTAGTCTATGGAATATATATGTAAAATATTTAGAGAATATATAGTGTATAACTAGGTATGTAATACCTGTAGAGAGAATTTAGTGTATGCTATATATGTAAAATGTGTAGAGGGAATATAGTGTATAGAATATATATGTAGAGAGAATTTAGTGTATGGAATAGGGTCTGGAGAATATAATATAGCATTTATATAATATATGGAGAGAGTATAGTGTATGGAATATATATGTAATAGATAGAATATATTGTATGGAATATGGTCTAGAGAATATAGTGTACACAATGTATATGTAATATATAGAGAGAATATAGTTATGTAATATATGTAGAGAGAATATGGTGTATAGAATATATGCAATATACATAGAAAGATGTAGTGTATAGAATATATATGTGATATATAGAGAATATATAGGTCTAGAGAATACAGTTTATGGAATGTGTTTTTAATATATAGGGAGAATATAGTGTGTAGAATATGGTCTATAGAATATAGTGTATAGAATTACAGTTCTCATACTGTGTTCAAATTTGGACTTTCTTTTTCTATTTTTTTGGTATTTTTCAGACAGGGTCTTCCTTAGTTCCAGCTGGCCTGGAGCTTGCTCTGTAGTCCAGGCTGGCCTTGAACTCACAGAGATCTACCTGCCTCTGCCTCCTGAGTGCTAGGATTAAAGGTGGACTTTCTTTAATGCATCCATGTGTCCACCAAATGATAGAATGAACAAGTGGAAGCTGAAGACTAAGAACCTCATTCGTCTTGCTGTTTTTGTTCAGTATGCATTTGTGCCTGACATTGTGAGGTCAGGTGTGCTACAATTTCTGGCTACAAAAACCTGACTTACTAGAGAACTTTACTGTTTATTAACTTTTTTTTTGAGTTTTTTCGTCCTGTAACCACCGTAAAATGTTCAACTTACTTTCTAAAATGTTCAACTTTCCTTGCTAGATTGGTTAAATGACAAACATTTAAAGCTGTCAAAAACAATGCCTTCTCTTTGAAAGAATCATCAGAGTTGGATTGAACCCGACATTGTGGTGCATTTGTGTGTGAAAGTATATGTATGTATGAAAATATTTTAGTCATATTGAAATTATAGAAGTGTTTAGATTTTTTAAAACTCATAGAAATATGGTATTTATTTAAATTATTTTGGTCATTGGAAGACTAAGTTGATAAACTACATGATGCAAAGAAGAAGCATATAGAAGGGACAACACGCCTTATTTTCAGACTTCTGACTGCTGAGTACACAAATTGCCCTGCAGCATTTAGTGTTTATTAAGTGGCTTCACCAGTAAGTTATGACCAAGGCAAATGGATCTTTTTACTGAAGGTTTATAATGAACAGTAACTTACAGATAGGAAAAACTTAACTTTTATTTACTTGAAAGAGACTTACCATTTACCAGATTGTAAAGTGAAATGTGCATTAAGAAAAAGTAGCCCCGAGAGAATTTAGAGTAAATTTGATAATGAAAAGGAAATGACACAGGCCAGCCAGTGTAGACATGTGGGCCTCCAAGGAAGACTGTGTGTCTCCATTTGGGTTGGTGGGAGGTGGGATGGGGAAGCTGAACAGGAGAACTGAAGCTAAGAGGGGGATGAGTTTCACAGCCCTGGGGAAAGCCCTGGCCTGACTCCAGCCTGTGCTGCTGGAGAGAAAGCAGAAAACCTAGGTGGGAGGTGGGCGGGTGGGGTGGGGGGATGGGGGACAGGGATGGGCAGGACAGCGAGTCCAGCCAGAAGTATCACATACACTGAAGTTCAGCACAGAAGCAAAGACTGGGAATTTGACCCTGGTTAATTCCAGCTCTTCTATTCTGTCTACACTCATGCAACTGAAACACTCAAGGAGAGCACCCAAGCAAACTGACTCTTCACTCTTCTTCTCTCTCTCTCTCTCTCTTTTTAATTTTTACTATATACCTATTTCTTTGTTTGTTTGTTTTTTAATGAATTTTTGTTTATTTCATTCATAACATCTCAACCAGTCTTAATCGCCTTTATACCCCCTTCTCCACTGGCACCCTTTCACAGAAATTCATACATTCTGTCATTTGTGTTAGGGCCTATTGTGCCAAACTACTCTCACCAGCCATTCCTCAGTGCCAGTGCACTCACTGAGCTCTCTTCAGCCTATCCCAAGTCCTTCTCTTAAGCAAGGCCAGTTCTTCCTTACCCAACCATAAGCTGACAATATTGCTTCAACGAAGATTGGGTTCTGCTGGGTTTTTGTCTGGTTGAGCTTGCATGGGTCTTGTGACTGCTGACACCAATGCTGTAGGTTGTTATGAGCAGGGTCCCAGAAGCTTGTAGGATTTGATTTCCATATGGTCTTGCACCACTACCCTGGCTCTTACAATCTTTCTGCCTCCTCTCTCTTTTAACATTCCTTTGTCTACATCCTGACTCTCAGATGAGGGCCTTACTTCCTGGTCACTATTAAGATTGAAGGCATCAGTAAACACCATGGACAGCCCCAGCTTTTCTGCCCATTTGCTAGTATCAGTTCTCACCTAACCCACATTCTTGGAACCTCTTTCACAAGGCAGTAGCAAAATATCAATAGTTGAAATGAAATAAGTTGTAAAAAAGTTAATTTATTAATAAATGAACTGTTTCATTTTTACTTGTTTAGGCCTGGGAATAAATCAGGATTTATATATATATATATATATATATATATAATATATATTATATATTATATTATATTATATAATATTATAATATATAATGTATATATTATATATATTATATATAATATATATTATATATATACATTATATATATAATATATATAAAAGGAACTAGTAAGACAAGTGAAAAATTAGAAAAAAACACATATCCAAAGATAGACAAACTCAGAAGAATCTTTATCATATTTTTATGATAGATGTTTTTGTGGTGCTGGGGCTTGAACCCATAGCTTGAGTCGTGCTAGGCAAGTACTGTACACACTCCCTAGAAGAATGTTAAGAATCATTTATAAGCAGTTTTCTGAAGATAATTGTTAACAAAGTGAAAGTAAATGATGTGATTTAGAAAGAAAAGCACACTAGAACTTCACATGATACAGGATAAAATGTTGTATGTGTCCATAGATTTGAATAGAAAAATGAACTCTGTTCTAAGTTTGCCTACTAGGCATTGAGAAGGGTAGTGCTCTGTGGAGCAAATCTTTGAAAATAGGCTCAGTTTAGAAGAACAGTGGTGGGAGATGCTGATGTCCCAGAAACTGCTCATTGGACAAGCACCACAGTTAGAGCCATCTCTGGAGTGTAACTTGCCTGTCACTGAAAGGTCTGTCTCCCCAAGCTTTCTCCTAGCCCACAACAGCCAGTACCATCAGGCCCTTGTGAGATTGGAGTTCAAACACATAACAAATCCCCATCCCCAATACTGTCCCTCTAGTCTGTGCATGCCTGCACTGGATCATTGCCTTGCCTTCCAGCAATTTTCCCACTCTACCTTTTGCAGAAACAGCGATCTGAGCGGTTGTAGTTGCCTGTTTTGGAGCACAGACCCCCATGGCTGTGCCGAGTCCCACCGTTGTTGTTCTGTATCTGCTGTAAGAGTGAGGGTCGGTTGCTTTTCTTCTCTGTTCCCATCAGTCAAATGGAGGGTAGAGTTGTCAAGAGGATCAGATGGTAATATGAAGTAGTGTAAGTACTTTTATGTCATGGCTGCTTGCCAAGACCTCTCCCTTTACAGCCATTCTCAAGCACCTTATGGCAGGTGGAGGGCCATCTATCCATTCATACTCATCAGCTTCAACTCTGGCTGTGCATAGTTTCCTCAGTATTTCCATGGAAAACAAACTCTGTTCTGTCCGGGATCCAGCGCTCACACTCCTTCTGCTCTTTCACAGACTCCTGATCTTTTTCTTATTCCCTATGTCTGATTGTTTCCTTAAGGTGGAGGGAAAGAGGAATAATTGTAGAACTGGATTTACAGGAAAGCTATCTTCATAGGGTCGAGGTCTATGAAGAAATTTGATATTAATACTCTTCATTTTATTTGTGTACACATGCCATTAAAATGCTTTTTCTTTTTCTTCTTCTTTTTTTTTTTTTTTTTTTTTTTTTTTTTTTTTTTTTTTGTCTTTTTGAGACAGGGTCTCCCTTTAGTCCCTTTAGTCTGGAACTCATTATGTAGACCAGGGTGGCCTTGAATTTACAGAGATCTGCCTGCCTCTGCCTCCAGAGTGCTAGGATTAAAGGTGTGCGCTATCATGCCCAGCTTAAAATGCTTCCTAAAACACCCATACATTTTAAAAGAGTTAGGGAATTTGGGGAGAAGTAGCAAGTGAATCAGGGACTCTAGATTTAGTCCATGGCAGACCTACATAGAAACCAGAGTGTTGGAGATAAGGCAAGGACTTGGGAAAAGGTGGGAAATGTAAGCAAAGTTGCTGTTCCAGGCAGTCAAGAGAAAGCATCGGATCAGCCTTCTGCAAAGACTCCAACTAGAAACCCAACATAAATCCACTAAAAAAAAAAAAAAAACCCACTTCTACAGAATTTTACCATTTAGCATTACACTAAGTGGTAAAATTGAACAGGATGTTGTCTATACAATGCCCAGAGAAGTAGGTAAACTCAGTTTTAGTTAGTGGAGTCGTAAAGTAAAAATGCTGCTATCTTTGATTCAGCCATTTTTAAAAAATGGAAGTCAATCAAACATGAACACAGGTATATGTAAATGTGTCTACATTTGCAAATTAACTTCCTTCATATAAAAGAATGCTACATTTGGGAAGATATGTTTTTTCGTTGTTCCTGATCATAAAGTTACAAGAGCATGACATGTTTTACACAGGCTAGGTGATGCTCTTTTGGTCTTGTTAGGGGGTGCAACTACATCTCATTCAGACTTAGACATAGCCACTACCTATAGCCAGAATTTGGTGTCTGCACTTTTTTTCAAAGACAATTTTTATTGAAGCTTTGTGCATTTCATACAAAATTTGCCAATCAAATAAAGACCCACTCCCCCTTCCAGCCCTCCCACCCCACCAGAGCTCATGCATTTTGCCATACATGTTTTTCATCTTTTTCTCAGTCTCTTTCAAAATTTTCGATGCAGAAGTTCACTGTTTCAGTCAGTTCTTGACCCAGTCTTTGTTGTTGTTGCTGTTGTTGTTGTTGCTGTTCCTTCCAATATGCATCATTCCAAAATATGCATATATGCATGCCACATATATCAAGATTATGACATCATAGGTTTTAGCATCTTCAGCTTATGGTTACATTTTTTTTTCTCTATTAGGCTGAAAGATGTCATGCTTTTCTTAAGGAAATGTTTGAAGGCTCCTCCTTTGCAAACCCAAACAACCATCAGTCCTGCCCTTGTGCTCCACACTGGGGTCTTCCCCTCCCATGGTCACCAAATGAGGTCCAGTAAGCACCGTGCCTTGTCTTGATCTTCCTGTACTATTCTCCATGATACAACCTGAGTAGTCCAACAATGGCAGTCTATACTCTGAAGAGGTTAGAACCCCAATAGTTGCTCAGTCCACAAGCTGGATGTCTCAGCAGTCCCCATCTGGTACTGAAGGTTTGGAGGATTCTTGGAGCGACATGAGTCTTCAGTCCATATTGGAAGGTTGAAAAGCTGTGTGCCATGTCTTTGAAGGATGGCAAAAGCAGTGGCAGCCACAGGGTAGCTGCACTTGCCAGCAGGAATTGAAGACAGGTGAAACAACAGTATTTTTTTTTTGTCTTTTTCCTAAATCTCAAGTTTTATACCTGAAGTACAATTTCTCAGGCCTTACTAATTATTTCTGGTTATACTTTCCTTTTGGATGTTTAAGGCCACACAGTAAGCCCAGATTACCCAAGGTCTGTGTTTTCTCTAGGTCAGTTGTGGTGTCTGCATTTTTTCAGAGCGTCAGCCCACTATGGCCCACCACATTCTCTACCAGGTTACACACAGGAAATCATCTTTCCAAGAAATGTTTTCATGTCATGAATTTGTGGAAACTTAAAAAGATTTTGGGGGGGCATTTTAGAAGCAGAGGCTGTACTTTCTTTTGAGTAGTGAGTAAGGAGTTTGAAAGGAGCATAGGAGGAAGATGAGGGAAGTGGACAGATAGGAAAGAAGATTGAACCTGGGGGTCTGAGCATGACCCTACCAGGTCTTCTGATCTTCTCTGCCTGCTCGGCCTGGAGTGTAGTGTCCAGTGTCCTCCCTAAGTCCATTAAAAACTGTAATTGGGAGTTGTATCAATATGTTATCCCAACTTTTGAGGGGTCTTTTCAAGATGGGGTCTCCCTGTAGCCCCAGCTGTCCTGGAACTCACTCTGTAGACAAGGCTGGCCTTGAACTTACAAAGATCCGCCTGCCTCTGCCTCCCAAGTGCAGGGATTAAAGGCATATTCCAACTTTAGGATGGATGATTATAATTTCAGTCCTCTCTAATGACATGATTAATTAGGTATTGGCACTATACTTTCCTGGGTGAGGGAGACAGAATTTTGAAGGTAGGCAGCCTGCTTTGAGGGTAATTGGGAGATCTGAGCATAGACCCATCCCATTTCATTGGCCTGGCCTCTAATGAATTCCTCTCACAGAAGACACTCTGCAAGTCCTTTCTGCCCCTGTGACCTAACTGGATCAGGTTTCCCTGATCTGGCCACGTAGCCCCCTGGGGTGCCCCCATGTAAATACTCATCATGACTGCATAGCCTTCTGTTTTCTTGTACAGTGTCTCATTCTAACGCCAGATATTTTAAGAGTGACCTAATATCGTTTCCAGACTAGCATATAAGACTCCTGATGGTGATCCACAGGACCGTCTAAGAGTGACCCACAGGACTGTTTAAGAGAAAAGGTGTGCTCAAAGATGGGCCTTCCGTGGTGGAGGAGGGTATGACGAAGAGAGGAAGCAAGGACCATGGGGCACCTGCCAGAACCCACCACACTTCTTCCTAAAATCACAGAACACTGAAGCTGAAAGGCACTGCATCTTGTCAGGGAGGAAAACGAAGAGGCGAATCTGCTTCTGCCTCTCACAGCCCACACACTGCAGGGACTCTGGCATCTGTGGTGCCATGCTTTCCGCCGTCCTCCAGGTGGCGGCCTGGCCCCGCTTACAGACTCAGGAAGGCTGTCAGCACATTCAGTGTCCTGGGAGTGATGAAAGGTACTGCCTCTCACCGCACCCTAGGGTAACTGAGCCTGCCTCTCACCGCACCCTAGGGTAACTGAGCCTGCAGTATTAGGAAGCTGCAGCATATTGTCCCTTTAAAGATGTCCTGGAGGACTCAGTGTGCCCAGAAACCAATCTTTGGCAAAACACTTTAAAGGAGAATAATTTCGCTCTCCTAAAATATGGGGAAATTCAACAAGCTTAATGTAATGTGTTCCATTATTTGATTTGCTGTACATTCCTTTTTTTGTCTTCTTTGATTCTGAAATAATATTCCTTTCCACCTGACTTAAAGCAAATCCTCTAGAAGGTAGCTTATGTTAATTGAGCGAATGTTTCTGAAAGAGTTGCAGGCAGAGCTATGTAAAATGTCTTAATTTAAATAAAGCTCTAAGCCTTTTCATATTGTAAGCTGAGGTATTTAAAAGTATGATGACTGGAAATTGTTGAAGTTGCACACAATTCAGGAGAATGTGAAACACGTTAGAATGAGCGTCTCACACAAGGCTGCAGTGTCCGTTTATTCTAAATATACATGTAATATCAATTATAGAAGACAACCAACAAAGGATCTGAGGCTTGTTGGGCTGCGTTTGTGTGACTGCTTCTTTTCACAAGAATTTTTAGTAACTGGGAAAAATGCCAGATTCTGGATGCTGGAAAATGATCCCCTGAATAGGATATACTAAGTCTTAGCACCATTGAGGAAAAAAAATCACTTATGAATTTAAAAAAAAAAAACATTTCTTTGTCAGTAAGAAATCTGCACTTTGATCTCCTTTGGTTGGGATGGACCTGTCTCCGCTGTTGGGTTTAAACTGTGTTGGGATGAATGAATCTCTGTAGGTTGGTTTTAGGTTGTTTATAGCTTCTTCAGGAGATTCTTCAGTACCATATCAGTATTTTTGTGAAAATTTGTTCTTCTCTAACCCTGTAAAATGTGATTTCCTCATCACAGAAAATTCTCTCATGTTAGCCTGTGACACTTTGAGGTTGTTCTGTGTAGGAATTTACCTTTTAGATGTTTAGAAAGTCCTACTCAGCTCAGACTATGAAAACTTGTAATATAATGAAGCAGGACGGTGAAGATGGCCTCTCAAATTCTGTTTTTAGTTTAAGATTCAGTGTTGTCTGGACTGCTGACCTGTCTTGGGCCTTCTTTAAAAATGTATTTCAAATATTGTGCTTGCAGCCCTGTCATTTGCCATCTTAAGGAAGGAAGTAGAGAGGACAACAGTTCACTGAGACAGTCCTAAGGGTTTATGCACAGACTCCAACTTAACCACCACAACAAGTCAGTGACGAAAACCCATCCCTAACAAGCCTACTGTCTCACTTGATGATCATGCCTTCCAGAAGGGCTTTCCCTGCCTATTAGTTTTTATTTATTTGATTTATTTCTATTTATTTCTTTGATCCCTTGACACAGAGATTTGTCTTTCCATGTTCCTTTAATTGACATATTGTTTAGTGTATAAGCATAAGTATTATTCCTGGGGCTGGAGAGATGGCCTAGCTGTTAAGAGCGCCAACCGCTCTTACAGAGGACCCGGGTTCGATCCCCAGCACCCACATGGCGGCTGAGAGCTGTCTGAAACTCCAATTCCAGGAGAACTCCAGTTCCAGGGGAATCCAACACCCTCTTCTGACCTCCGCGGCATTGCACGACACGGGTGCACAAACTTGCATGCAGACAGTACATTCATACACATACAGAAATAAATAAAATTAATAAAAAATAATTTAAAAAAATAAGTATTATTCCTGGAATTCTTATTTAATATACTTATTTTGCTAATTTTTCAAATTAGATATTCTTTGGTCATTAATACTCAAATTACATTTGTAAAGGAATCATTTTTGATATATTTCATTTTTCAGAGCCAAGACACTTGTTGTAGCACATGATGGAGTTGGGCGAATGAAACTCAGGGAGCACTGGAAACCTTTGCACTTCACAGCTTAGTCCTTCACCTCTTTGCTTCAGCAAGATCATGGTCCTGAAAAACAGATATTACTGAAGGAAAAGGAACTTCTAAATTTATTAATTCTGAATAGCAAATCAGGAACCGAGACAGGGGCATAGGGAGGAGTTAGTGCTCACCAGTGGGTAGAACAAGAAGGCATTAGTGCTTCCCAGTGGGTAGAAAAAGGAGTTAGTGCTCCCCAGTGGGTAGAACAATAGGTGTTAGTGCTCCCCAGTGGGTAGAACAAGAAGGTGTCAGTGCTCCCCAGTGGGTAGAACAAGAAGGCATTAGTGCTCCCCAGTGGGTAGAACAAGGAGTTAGTGCTCCCCCATGGGTAGAACAAGAAGGAGTTAGTGCTCCCCAATGGGTAGAACAATCAAGATGAGACAGAGAACATGGAAAACTTTAAGGATTCTGAAAAACATGTATGGTAGTTGATCGATGCCAGTCAAGGGCACCAGCAGGTCCTTCCCCATTTCAGCAATTCCCCTTGGTGTTACACTTACAGGTTTGCAGAGGCATGTCTGCCTCATGTAATCCCAGTCAGTACCAATTCTGATGTGTACTGCTGTCCACTTTGCTTAGCTCATCCTGCGCAGCACTCATTACTCGATATTGTAACATTACTACAAAATATTCATTGGGGGAGGAGTGGAGTGGCCTTATTCATCTGTGAAGAGACTGGGAGCGTATGCATTCAATACCACACATTTTCAAGGAGGGAATGGGGATAATATGGGGTACTGTACCTAGAGAGGGAAAAGGGTGACTGTACAGGGCTAGAGGAAAGAGAGATAAATAATGCATAAATGGTGTGAAAAATCAAAGAGATGTGTGTTTAGTAAGCCTACTGAAAAATCACACATAATGTAAATGAAAATTCATGTGTATAGCTGAAGGCACCATAACAAAACTACAGTGCCAATCAAGGGGAAATTCCCTTCGTGGTGTTGGTCAAGGTAGTTCAAAAGCTTCTCCAAATAATACAGGCTATTGCTACAGTTGTTGAATGCTGCCCCCAGAACTTGAAATAAGCCCCTACTGCAGTAGACACAGGACTTGGAGTAATCTGGCTAGAACTGACAGGGACTGGATGCCCCTCCCTGAAGGCGAGCTTTCAGAGTATCAGAGGACACTATACAGGCCTCCAAGGGAGGAAACCAATCAGCGGTCCTACCCAGCTGAAAAGCTTACGAACAACGACTGGTCCCATAAACCATCTTTACTGGTACAATAGTGGCACTTTTAGGTTGGGGGATAACCAACGGCTGTCTAATTGGACTTAAGGTCCCCTTAATAGGAGGGAAGTCAGGTATAGTATTATAAACATAACCAAGTACACATGACTGGAGATGTCCTGGATCCCAGAGAAAAACCTACACCTGCCATTTCTCTAGGCCAATGTATTCTAAATGTGTATCCTTATATTTAAGACAAATGTACCCTTACCACACAATAAAGAAGCTTCTTTTTGTAACAGATGGAGACAACTACAAAGTTCCACAACTGATCAAATGCAGAGAATACGTGACTGTGAGGTGCCCAGCCCTAAGTGACACATGTACAGTGCAACCTCTATACTTAAGACACAGGGAACATCACTGAAGGCAGGAAGAATGTAAGAGCCAGAGAGATAATACACCTGCTGCTAGTTAATGCATTCTAGACATGACAGGGAAGCTGGACCAGTGAAATCTCCACACTATGGTAATCTAACAAGGCCTGCGTGATGAGGAAACCAGTTGACATGCAAAGGTGAATGGAGGAAAGTTCATGGGGTCCCATTGTAAGATGAGGAGCTCAGACAATGGATGGATGGTGAAGGAAGCAGAATCAGCTTTCTCCAGGGACTAGGTCACTGTAAGGTTACCTAATATCAAATGACACAGATACATATGAACATCATTTAATGGATACAAACATGTACGCATATATATATATATATATATATGTGTGTGTGTGTGTATGTATATATATATATGTGTGTGTGTATGTATATATATATACATATATATATGTATATATATACATATATGACACACATATATATGTGTGTATATATATATATATACACACATATATATATATGTGTGTCATTGAGAAGGAGTGGGGAGACATGGGGGGTTGGTGAGGGACTGTGAGAGATGGAAATAATGCAAAGATACATTTGAAATTATTTTTAAAAATTAAAAATACATAAATACCAGCTTTTACAAACCTACCACACGTCGGATCTGTTTGCGATTCTTTGTCATCAGCCTTTACTCAATCCAGAAATTCTCTTGGAGAAGGAAGAAATCTGAACTGCTGAACATTTACCAAAAAAGACTGTTGTCCAGAAAATGGGTCTATAAACAGCCTTACTAAAGAACTAACTTTAAATATAGACAATGTTTAAATTTAGGGAGTTTAAAAATTAAACTAGTCTAAGGACAGTGAGGGAGTCACATTGGAGAATTGACTTATTTGCTTGATGCCTTTCAGCATGTCATGAATGTTAGACGTATTAAAGTGTACATTTATCAGTTTAAAGGTTAGACCAGAAATAGTCACGTGTACATTGTGCTGTGTCTGGGATCATGCTGCTCCCTCCTGATAGTGTTACACTGGTCAGCAAAGCACCCTGGCCTCCAGCTTCATCTTCCCTTACTTGCTCATCATCCCCTTAAGGACTTACCTGTGTATTATAGAACTCACAAGCAGGTTAACCTTGAAGGTATGTAAACTGAGACCAGGATTCAGGTGAGAAGTGGTGGAAATGGCCTGTGTGTCTTTTCTTTTGTTAAAGTGAGGGTGAAATGAGTTAAATTATTAAGCACGACAGCCAGCCTGGAATTCAAATCCAGTTTTTTCTTCTAAATCTGGGGCCCTAAATTTTACTTCTGTTTCATTGGCACCAATAGTTAACAACCTGTTGGTGACAAAGAATGCAAACATATTTGATGACAGGAGGGAAGGCAGCTGTGTGTGGATCTGCCTCACGCCACCCCCTAAGTACCCAAAAGGAAGCGTTTTCAATGCGTGGATTTGCAAGTCTTTCCTGGGAAGGAACTTTTTTTAAAAGCATCACTCTGAGTACTGAGGAGGAAAAGAAGTGCACATGGCCTCTGCATGGGCTCTGCATGGGCTCTGCATGGGCTCTGCTGTCCTCTTTGTCCAGGAGAAGAATCTGCAGGAAGTAATCTTCTCCAAAGGTCCTTGGAAGTTGCCATCTGCTAAAGGCAATTGTTTGTTTGTTATCTGTTTCTTTCTAATTCTTCTACAAAAATATGGGAGGTGGCAAATCTGTTAGGAGAGTTAAATGGACCTGTTGGCAATGAAGCGGTTTATAGTAGGGTAGAAAGAAGAGTGTTAAGAAAACAGATGGTTTCAGCTGCTCTCATTACCCACCGTGAATTAGACCACCTGGAGAACTCCACAACTCCTGTGCACTCACAATACCTTTCCAGCAAGGTGTTCTGCTCAACAATCTAAGGAAGGGTAAGTTTTGTATAAGTAAGCAAAGCTATCATCAACTTGAAAATCTGTTCTTCCATGTGTCTAGATGTGCCTTTCACAGTGACACATAATACAAGCATTCTTGTTTAACTTGGAATTTGTTTTAGAACATTCAAATACCTAAGAGAGAGAGAGAGAGAGAGAGAGTTCCTTTGCAATCCCTTCAAGAATGTACCCCTTCCTCACCAAAATCACATGCTGAAACTCTAATTCAGAACCAGTACTTGGAACGTGACCATATTTGGAGACCGATTCATTGAAAATAAAATTGTTAATATCCATGCTTCTGTAATCAGACAGAGAGACAGACACCTCAGACATGTGCGTACACAGAGAAAACAATAACATGGCCATCTACAAGCTAAGAGGAGAAGCGACTGGAGACAGCACACAGCCTCACCCCTTGGACTTTTGGTGTCCAGACCTGCTCTGTGTTTTTTGTTGTTATGACTGCACCAGAAAAATAATACAGAGCAGAGAAGTTCTGTTTCCAAAACGAAATATGTAAGAGTGTGTATTTGGCTGTAACAGTCATGAAGTTTGGCAGTATGGGAATTGAGCCTTCGTTTTTCCTGTCTCTGAAGCTTCCTGAAGTTCAGCTGCCTCTGACTCCTCACTGCCACTGAGACTTAGTACAGTGCCTGCAATAGAAAGTGTCCCCCGTAAGTATGAATAGAACAAGAATCAGTGTTTACCATAGTACAACCTTTAAGTGAATATAAAAAAGAAAATAGTCCCAATGTAAAACCCCAGGTATAAGAGTGTTAAAAATGAATTTATTTCTCCCTTATGAACCAGCACTCAGCTCTACTTGATAAAGTATTCTTCAAGTATTTCTTCTCCATCAAAAGGCCCTGAGCTAAAATAGATCCTCTTCTCCTGCCTTCTTAGAATCAATGTGTAAAGTTTATTGCAGAGTATATTTATATGGGGGAAGATGGAGTAGAAGCTGTGATGTCTAATAATAAAACAGAGTTGGCATTTACAGAATTCATGCTGCTTGTCTCATACTAGGTTAGCTAGGTACATAAACCATTCAACTTTCATTAGGTGAGAGCTACTTTTATCAATAGTATTTGACACATGGAAAAGCAGTCTTTGGGAGGCCAGAGGTGTGTTCAGACCTTGGATAGTTCGTGAGGAGCTGTGGTCAGCCTCAGGGTCCATGAAACAGAATAAGAGCTCAGCCCGCCTGAAATGAAGACCATGATGTGCTGCTTCATGAAAAAAAGTAAGGGTTCAGTCTACCTGAAATGAAGACCTGCAGGGAAGTGGCACAGAAGGTATTATCTGTGCCCTTAACCTAATGTTCACTGTTATTAGCTCTTTTAGTTTTGTGCTAAAGAAAGTTAATTATGCAGAATTCCAACCAACTCCCATTCTCAAATTTTAACATGGTACATATAACTTTACATATACAATTTCACTTGTCCTGACATTTTGATACTTACATTAAAATATAGAGCATTATTTTAACTGTCTTATAAAAGTACACATAAGTATAATAAGAAAGGCATTTTCTAATTAAGTTAGAATGCGCTTCAAAATTTCCTGCCTTATAGACTTCTAACAAAATATTCATTGTTTTGAAAAAGTTTCCCAGCACCATGTGACACCTTAGTAATTTTTGTTTCATGTGATGGAGAGATGGCTCAGCTTTTAATAGTACTTGTTGCTCTTGCAGAGATTGCAAGGTTCAGTTCCCAGACCCCACATAGCAATTCAGTACTATCTGTAACTCTAGATCAGTGAAACTGATGGCCTCTTCTGTCCTCTGCAAGCACCAGACATACACGTGGTGCACATACATACGTGTAGACAGAACGTTCGCTCACAAACTTTTGGTAAAAAAATAAATCTTAAAAAAGTGTTTGCTTTTCTCAAACTGAGTGGTTTTGCTAATGTGTTTAAAGGGAAAAGAAGGAAATGGGGCAATGAGAAAGGTTTGTGAACTGTGCAAGATGGGGGCCTGACTTTGCAGAGTTGAGGGGACCTGTGTTTGTCTGGTATTGATCATCTAGTTAGTAGACAGCTTGAGTGATTTCCATTTTTGTAACATTTAGTTTCTTTAATTTACTTCCAAATAATTTGTTTCTGCTTTATGCTGCTTTGTTTGTAGAGAACAATACTTACACAAGTGTTTCATGAAGTAAAATGAACTAACACTGCACTCTACAAAGAGAATTTCAAAATAAAAACCACTAAGGATGAATGGTGTGCATTACAGAAATGTCTACCATATGTCAGAGTAGTATGGTTATACCAAGCTCATTTACAAAATTCATAGGCACTAATTTGTCTAAGAAGTAGAGTGATAGTGCTTTCAAGCCAATGAAGAATTGAAACACTGTAAATCTAAAAGATAAGTTAACAATCTCTCTTGTGACCCTAGATTTTTTATTTTCTGTTGAATTGTTTATTACAAGTCACTTCACAAGAATTGCTGCAATAATGTAGACAGTATTTAATCTTAAGGAAAGTTTGTCAGTATCAGTTCTTGAAGTAGATATTTAAGAGAATGGGAGAACTTCCATCAGCTTTATACTTCTCAGGGAAAGAACTGGGTGCAAACTGTAGGAAGTTCTGTAATCAGAAGATTTCTAAGGTATAGCTTCTGCCCACCCTGGTAAGTGATATATGTCAGTGACATCTTCTCTGAACAAGACAGACCATTTCATTTTAGTGAAGGCAAACAGTGATAATGGTTTATGTGTTTCAGCCCCTAAGTGTTTTTAAAAAGGTTCTTTTCAAAAGTCATCTAGATCTTTGTTTCTTCAACATCATATTCTTTGTTTGACTCAGCTAGATAATACCATTTAATATTCAAAATAAAACACTTTGTGCATTTTAAGAGTTGTTGATTGAATCTAATTGATTTATGGATACTATAAGTGCCCACAGATTTCTATTTGCTTACTTAATTTCAAAGACTGGAGAGATTCAGGTCAGTATTGTGTGTTAGTAATTCTGCAGAAAATTGGAACCATCTCAAGAAAAAAAACATTCATCCAGAACCCAGCAGAAACCAAAGCTATTAATGGCAGATGGTTTCTCCTTGAGTAGATGGATGACTGCAGCTTGGTGAGGCCTCTGGAAAGCAAGGGGTGACTCATTATAAAAAGTCACTTTCTATTTTCATATACTTCCTGTGATTTGTGAGGAAATTACACTTCAGATCTCAGTGTTATTTAGTTTTGACTATAGTCCACAGATGATTGTCTTATGATGTCCATGAACAACAAAGCTTATGTGAGGGCATCACATCTTAACTCTGTGTCATGCTGCTTTCCAAATGTGAGGTGAGGGGAGAGTTGGTGCACCCCACTTTCCATACATAGACAAAAAACAATTTTTTTAACTAAAGACCAGCTGACCTGTGGGAAATACCATTAATTATCCACTGTAAATATGTGTGGCTAGAGGTTATTATTTACAATGAGGTTGACTGTGCATCATCTTCAAACGATTCTACTGGCAACTGCTATGGAAATGGTGGCTGTTGAATAATGACACATAGTCAGTTCGGTCTGGATTGAGTTGAAGTTTTGATGAAGCGTATGTATTTTATCACAGGGAAGTCTGCTTAAAACATCTGCCCACCCCATTTCAGTTGCCCCAAATACCAGCCAATAAACTTGATGCAGCCAGGTGGCAGAGTAGGATGCAGGAGGGACGCCTGAGCCTTGTTCCAGAGTCACAGACAAAAACTATTGAGTGGAGAGGGAGTCTAGAACTCATCCTCCTGGAATTCCCAATTCTAACCTACCCTCTGTGACCTTGGTCAAATTACTTAAATTATTTGAAAAATGAAGATAAAAACAAATTATGTAAGAAAGACCTTAAATCATATGAAAACCGTTTACTATAGTGTGTGGTGCAATTTAAACCCTCAATTGAGGAAAGTGTTCTGAGGCAGAAAGATTGTTGGAGCAAAGAATGGGTTTATGAGGGATTTATTTATCTGAAAGCATATAAAATGAGGGACCGCTGCCCAAAGGCTTGGGGACAAAGAGGAAGAAGATTGATGAAGCACTCACCATGAACTACTCACCAACTAGACCCTTGGAAGAAGAGAAAGCCACATGAAAGAAAGTTGAAGAACACCCAAATTAACATTTACCCCATCACATCTGATCAGAGGACTTCCTTGATGACATAAATTCAAGGCTATCCTGCATAGACCCTGCTTGCAGAAACCACAAGGAGTCAAAACAAACACATGAAAATAAGTCAGGGTTGAGTTATTAATTAATTTATTTGTTTGTTTGTTTGTTTATGTGTATGAGTGTACTGTCTGCATGTAGGTTTATGCACCTGTGTCGTGCAATGCTGAGGAGGTCAGAAGAGGGTGTCGGATTCCCCTGGAACTGGAGTTCTCCTGGAATTGGAGTTACAGATAGTTCTCAGCCACCATGTGGGTGCTGGGGATCGAACCCGGGTCCTTTGCAAGAGCAGTCGGTGCTCTTAACTGCTAGGCCATCTCTCTAGCCCCAGGGTTGAGTTTTAAGATCAGTTCTGATAGGTACAGAGATCCGCTGTATTTTGTGGAGCCTTTGCTACTCAGGAAGAACAATACAAGGCTGGATGTTTCTTTTGAGTCCTTAGGCATCTGGGACCCTGCTGTGACAGAGGCAGTGACCAGGAGAGCATTCTGGGACTTTCTTTGAGAAGTGAACCCTCCAAGAAAACGAATTCATGTGTAGCCAGAGCCTAGTCTTTAGTCAGTACATAGCTGTATTGATGAATAGTTTTTAAACGATTAAGCAAGACACAGTCAATGAGCAAAGGCCAAAACTTTTATTAGAAGAAGCAAAAGTATAATTGTTGAGAGTCTTTTGTTAAGTGCATTGTGGCACCCTGGCAAGTTCTGAGATCTATAAAAGGAATACTATATAAATATGCTGAATGTGGGTGAAAGTGAAGCACGTGCACCTTGCTGGCAGCCCCGTCAACCAATAGCCCTGATGGCGAGTAGCATGGGCATCAATAGCAACACCACAGGTTTCTTTACATCCAATGCTTGTAGCTAGCTTTTAAGATATATTTAATTTAATTTTATATATCGGCATTTCCCTGCATGTATGTGTATTTGCCGCATATGTATCCCGTGCCCATGGAGGCCATATCAGGAGGTCAGATCCCCTAGAACTGGAGCTACTCATGATTACGAGCTGCTATATGAGTTCTGAGAACCAAACCAGGGTTCCCTGAAAGAGGAGCCAGTCACTTCACACACAGAACCATCTCTCCAGCCCTAAGACTTCCAGACCAGGCTGGCCTTGAACACATGATCACCCTGGCTCTAACTCTTATTTATGCAAAAAAAGTTTCAAGACACTAAAATAAGATAGGAGAAAGCCTGAGTAACAGAATAGATGAAGCAGAAAATAGAACATCAAGACTGGAAGATAACATGGAAGAACTGGAATGCTCAAGCAAAGATCATGAAAATTTTAAAGTAACACAAGTGTGGAATAATCAGGAAATGTGGGACACCATGAAAAGATCAAACCTCCACATCATAGAAATAGAGGAAGGAGAAGAATCCCAGGATAACAGTATTGACCAGATCTTCAACAGAATTATAGAAGAAAATTTCCCCAAATTGACAAAAGATATACCCATACAAATACAAGAACATAGAACACCAAATAGACAAGACCAGAAAAGAAATTCCTCATGCCATATCATAATAAAAATGTTAGATGCTCAGAACAAAGATAGAATACTGAAAGCCACAAGAGAAAAACAAGAAGTTACATATAAAGGGAAACCCATTACAGCTGACTTTTCAATGCAAATGATGAAAGCCAGAAGAGCTTGGACCAAAGTATGCCCAGTTCTGAATGACTATAGATGTCAACCAAGATTACTTTACCCTGCAAACATGTCAATTATAGTTTAAGGAGAAAGAAAAAATTTTCATGACATAACCAAGATGAAAGAAAACATGTCTAGAAAACCAACCCTTCAGAAAATACTCAAAGAAATTCAAAGGACAGAGGAAAGGAGCAAATGTTCCCAACAGGCAAAAGAAAGTAATTAATGAAGGTAAAACAATGGAAATACATATGAAAACAGAAAGCAAATTGAAGATAAGCAACATACATCTCCCAATATAATCTTAAATATTAATGGTCTGGACTTCTCAATCAAAAGACAGACTGGAAGAATAGAATAAAAGTACTATATTAAAAAAAGAAGTTGAATCCATCTTTTTGTTGTCCACACAAAATTTTATTGTAATCAGTATTTTTTTATTTTATTTATTTATTTATTTTTATGTGTATGAATGCACTGTCTGCATGTAGGTTTGTGCACCCATGTTGTCCAGTGCCTCAGAGGTCAGAAGAGGGCATCGGATTCCCCTGGAACTGGAGCTAAAGACAGTTCTCAGCTGCCATGTGGGTGCTGAGGATCAAACCCAGGTCCTCTGCAAGAGCAGTCGGCGCTCTTACCCGCTAGGCCATCTCTCCAGCCCCCTATAATCAGTATTAATAGGAAAAATATAAACTAGAAATCTAGCATGATAATAATTGTCAGGATTATGGCATATTAATATATTTTAATATCATGAGCCATTCAAATAATGGTTATGTAGGAAAATTAAGTTATATTTATGTGATGATGTAATTGAAAATAATGAAATATAAAATACAATACATGAGTTGGGGAGATAACTCAGTCAATGAAGTACTTTATACACAAAGACCTTAGTTCAAGCACCAGAACTCTAGCAAAAATTCTGGGCATGACTATATATATATTTGTATCCCAGCACTGAGGACATAGAGACAGAAGGATCCCTGGGGTATGTAGCCAGCTATTCTGGTCTAATTAGTTAGCTTCCAAGTAATGGAGATAACTTAATTCAAAGGAGGTGGACTGAGATCCTGAGGATGAAACCCAAGGTTGTTCTCTGGCCTCCACATGCAACTGCACACATATGTATCTGCACATATGAATATTTACATACATGCATAAAATTATTATGTAATCCAGTATATCAATATAAGTAAACGTGTATACAAAATATGATAAATTAATAGTCATATCGGGATAAGTGGGCTTTTATATTTAAATATATTTTCTTTCAGTACACTTCTAAAATTACCCATTTTCATGTTATAAACAGATAATATAAACACAGTCTGATGTTTCATGAAGCTGGTGAGCAACATAGTCTTTCAATATCTCCAAAATATTCAAATTTTGGAATTCATGAGTTAAATAAATTGGGTTAAATATGACTGGCAGTAACCTCAAGTTACACACCTTGAACAGTATTTTAAAAATTAATTCCCAATAACCTTAGCAACCATTGACACAACTTTTGCAGAATTAAAAATGAGACCCTTTCTTGATTTGATCATTCTGCAGATTAATCTTGGAAATCATTCTGGCCCATAGCTACTGAGCTGTGGTTCACATGAGGCCTGTCATCCTTGTGAGCAACTTCACATCACAGCTCCTGCCCTGTTCTGGATCTTGAGATCTAAGAACTTCGCTGAGCCTGTTCTTCACTGTATTCCTCTACACCCAGCCTTTCCAGGGTCCCAGTCGAGTGTGATGGTCCTTGGCTCTCTCGCTCTCCTGATGACAGCCACAGACACAGCTCATTCATTTTCTTACAGACTTCATTCTCCTTGCTGATGCAGAGTCATATTGGAAAGCATCTCTTGGCTGGAGGTGGGCCTAGGTGGAGATGGGGTGGTTTGAAAGAGCACAGTGATAGCTGATGGCAAAGCAGGTAATAAAAGTGAAATAGTCTAAATGGGTTCAAAACACTTCCATACACCTGTTGTTCCAAATACCTTTCCCATCAGCTTCTTCCCCAGTGCACAGTGAGTGTCACATCTGTAGAACATTGCTATATTGAAGGAATAGAGGGCCTCTGTCCTAGAAAGCAGTTGCCAAATGGTGAGCATCACAAATTGAGTAATCCGGGTAATCTTGCCTCCAAGTTCTCGCTCCCTCAAAATCAGGAGTTCTGTTCTCATATTTCAAGTATAGTCATTCCATCCGTCCATGTTTAAGGGCAAATCCTTTCATTCCTTTCCCCATTCCCCAAAGAACAGAAAAATATATAGCTGTTCATATAATTTATACAAATGGTGTGATGTTTACATATAATCTGTACAAGCCCTCCTATATACTCTGTCATCTTTACATTCCCTGTAGTACTTAATACAAAGTAAATGCTATGTAAATAATATATAAATAATGTATGAACAATGAAAAAGATTTATAAAATCTGTATACTTTCAGCACAAGAGAAATTAAAAGTATCTTCAGTCTAAGGGTTGTTGAAACCCACAGTTATAGAAGGACAACTGAAATGTTAGCAGTCCTGTCTGTTAGACAGCCTTCCTACAAACCCCTCCCCCTCCACCAAGCAGAAACCTTGGTCACAGTGAACTGCTCCTACTGGGGTAGCTTCCAAAATCCAACAAAAGCAAATTAGTGCTCCTGATTTGCTTCAGAAACAAACCACAAAGAAGCCTCCCTAAAAATGCTTCCAAAAGTAAACAAGTAAGGGAGAAATAAATACCTTCAAGGAAAAAAAAAAGCTGACCACTGCTCCTGAGGGGCATTCTAGGAGATGATTTTGGAAAAGACAGTTGTTGAAGATGTTTACCCATCACCCTGCTGTGGGCCAATTAGGCTGAGGATGAGTGGTAAATTCATCTTAAAGTCCTATGGAGCTGGCCTGAGATAAGTTTGTTAGCTACTCCATGTGGTAATGAGTTTTGAGGTTAACACAGATGATGGTATTTCATCTCTGCGATGATTTGCAGTGTATTCGGCCAGACATCATATGTACAGGGTTTCCCCCCTTGCTCTGGTTGTACCTGACCCTCTTTTCTTCCTTTGAATCAGTTTACTGAACAAGCTAGTCTTCTGGTTTCCTCTTTAGTGGTGTGGTCAAACCGCAGTTCCTTTCTCCTCAGAACAATAGGCAATTAGTCAGAAAACTCCTCTTGAGTCTCTTCAATGACCATTATTGTGTTAACTTTTAAAAATAATAATTTACCCAGAAACAGAGAGTAAATATTAACTGAGGACCTACTACATTTCAGGTACCGGTCTATCCCTCATGGAAGGGCCGCATCTGAGGAGTGCTAATGCTCATCTGCAAAGACCTTAGCATGTGAGAATGAGATGTACAGCCTTGCAGGGATAAGGTACACTTTTCAGCCTGACCTTATACAACCTTCCCCCCTTGATGGGGAGAGTGCACCCATACAGTGTCTCTAATGAATATGGCAGTCCTTCTGTAGAGAAGGGATCTAGCCAGCAGCCATCAAACATGGGTTCTTGCAGCATCATCTGCAGAATAACCACCGTTGTTCATTGTGTGCATGCTTTTTGACACAGGGTCTGGTATCCCAGGCTGGCCTCTGGCCTCCACCTCCTGAGTACTGAGTGTGGAACCAGGCATGGTTTATACAATGCTAGGAATCAAACCCAGGGTTTTGTGCCTACTAGGCAAGTACCCATCTGCTGAGCTACTTGCCCAGCTGCCTGCTGTGTGCCTTTTAAATCTACTTTATCTAGTATTAGATTAGAGCATGATGGGGAGAGGACTAGGTTACCATTTTAAATATACTCTTTGGATAATTCTGATTCTTCACTAGATTTAGAAATAAACAATGTGGGATTAATAATGGATGAGAATGACTTTTATATATAGATACTGACATGGCTGCCCTAAGATAACCATGAAGGCACTATAATGTAATAGTTAAAGAATTTCAACTGTAGACTCAGGCTGCCTGGATTTAAATCCAGTCTCTAACACCCTACCAGCTGTGGAATCTCAGGGAAATCCTAAAATTAGCCTATCTTTAGTTTTAACATTTTTAATAACAATATTCCACAATCCCACTTTGTGGGATTATTATAGTGATTAAACACATTAAGATATTTAGGACATTTATAATAGGGTCAGAGATACAGGAAAAAAAAAACAATACATGCTATTACATATTGTTGTTCTATTGTTATAATAAGGAAATATTTAACTGCAGGTTGGGCATACAGACTTGTCTTTAATTCGCCAGGAAATGCAGCCAAAATTCTGGGGATGCTTGAGACCTTGCATAGCAGGTTTTTTTTACTTGTTTTCTTAAAGGCTCACTCTGTTTTGTGCCTTCCACGCCTAGTAGAGGGCCTGTAACCAGCAGATATACTGTCAGTATAGTGCACATAGTATTCTAGGTTTCCATGTCTTCAATGCAATATCTTAGGAATAATAGAAATTATGTCATAGAAAGCTTGTTTCTCTACATTGCTTAGAAAAGTTTTGAGCATTTAACATTCTGCAGCTGTCTGTTTTACATCATGGACTGAAGTGCACTCAAAAGTAGCATGGTGGGTCAAATATATTTGAGTCTATCACTGGGCAAAAGTAGCTGTGAGCTGAAAAGAGCTGTGGCATCATATTCAAAGAACTGGGTTCCACTGAAAGGCATGTGCTGACCACCAGGGGCAGGCTGGGCATGTCTCTGGAGTTAGTGCTTAGAGCTAAAGAGCTGTTAACCCCACCCTTTCATCTCTTACACATTAATTCTGTCTGTTGCCAAGATATGAGCCAGAGATTGCCTCTAAGAAGGAGTCTAAGGCCAGATTTCAGGATTCTGTTTGGTGACTCTTTCCTTTTCACTCTTTGAGATGTTGACAGTCTTCTGGGGTCACTGGGCCCAAGGCCTTTCTGTCATTTTTCAACAGAAAATATTTTTACCTAAATTTACTAAAAGATCAAAGTTTAGCCTTTTTAACTATTCAAACTCTGTAGTAAAATATACGCTGAATTACCAATAGGAGCAAGTAGTATGAAAGGCTAGAAAATATTTGGTCATGGAACCCTGAATTTCTGTTCTACTTTGTTTTCATGTTGCTGCAGTGAAAGCACCAAAACCAGCTTGGAAAGAGAGGGTGCATTTGGCCTACAGCACAGTTCAAGGGAAGCCAGCTCAAGAGCTGAGTAGGAAACATGGAGCACAGTCCACGAGGAGTGCTGCCTACTGGCTTGCTCCTTTGGACTGTGCTCAACTTGCTTTCTTACATAATACAGAACCACCTGCCTGCCCAGAGGCGGCACTGCCCACAATGGGCTGGGCCCTCCCACATCATTCAACAGTCAAGAAAATGTCCCACAGACATGGCCACAGGCCAGTCCAATGGAAGTAATTTCTCAACTGAGGTTCCCTCAACCCAGGTATGTGGAGTTGGATACTAAAGCTATCTAGCACAGCATCTGAATAGAACATGCATCTGTCCAATACCACACCATAACACTCAATTCAAAGCTATCAGAGTCAATGTAGTTGTCTGAATATTGTATTTCCAAATGGATTCCAATGTGGGAGGTGATAAAACTCTCTGCAACTCAGAGAATTTCCTGGTCCTAGTGGCCTGGCCAACTCTTCTGTGCTTAGCCTCATGAACGTTTGTGTGCTAAGGAAGTCTTCACTGTCTCCCGTTTATCAAAGCTTGTCAGTCCTGGGTTGGTCTTTATGTATGAAGAGGAGAAGATTGAAATTCATACTCGTGCTTGTTTCATCAGGCAAAGGAGCAATTGCCAAGAGCCCAGCCATCCATTAAGTAGAATGGCTGGAGGTTTTTAGGCCAGTATGACTGTCAGGCTTTTACCCCAAGTGAAAGAAAGATTACTGTATACAGGCTTTCTTTGTAAGGAAAGGGGGAGTGAGTGGGTAAAGAACCTGAAATTTCTTGTGATAGATGTTCTGATTCTGCAAAGATGGTAGGCCTTATGCCCCATGACCTACCCTGAAGTTTAAATTTAAATTTTTAAAACATTTAACATTTTAAATTTAATGCCAAGCTTTTGACATAAAGGAAGATTTTAATGGCTCTTGCTGTATGCAGACTTCAGTGGAACTCTGACTGGGTCTCAATGATAATTCATTCAATCCAAGATTTCATGGATTTTACACATTTCTATTTTGATTTTGGATCCAGAGGAATACATAAAAGAAGCTGGAGTTTCTGAAAGTCGTAATAAGTAAATGGAGGTTATTATGGGCTTTTTTTTTTCTTTGAAGATTTGCTTTTAGGGTAGGCAAGCTTGCTCACTTGATATTTGTGTAACCATGTTGTTTAGTTCCCAAACCAGGATTGACCTAATTTTTTCTCAAAGGCATCTATTTAAAAGTCCACCCATTTGGCACTGCAAATTTGGCAAGGAAAATGATAGCCTGGTTCAGCCTTTCAGCAATAAAATTAAAGATATCTTTAAAATAAAATGTTTTATTCTTTTAATATGGCAAAATAGAAACTGAAGCCCCATAGAGTTAATGATCACATAATGCCCAGTGATTGTTTTAGAAAATACTGCATGTGTACAATTAGAAACTTAAATTTTATGATAAAATTTATGACAAAACAAATTTTTCCTCTGTCCCCACCAAGAAGTAATAGATATTAGCTGTTGTGGGTATGTGTGAGAGGCCTGATTATACTGATTTATTTAAAACTAGTTCATATCATTAATAACTTTACATTGCTTATGTAATTCTTTGAAAATTTTTAAAAATTTAAAATTTTTCTTTAAAAGCCTTAACTTGCATAAAAGTGTACACCTGGCTGTTTTCAGATGAGCAGATATTTTGGAGCTTTGTCCTTCTGTCCACTTACAGACTTTCTTCATGGGTCTGAATTACCACATAGTATCTGCTACAAGATCTACCATACCAATTATTCATTAGGTAAGAACAATTTCTAAGGTGCACAGTAAGAATATGTTTTTCTGATCTTTTAATCCATTGATAAAGTATAATTTTCTGGTCTACATTTCTTTCTATTAAATATTTAGAATACGATTTTCACTTTCTATTGTGACTTTGAATTAGAGAGGAAAACATTTGACTAAGTTTATTTATAATTGCAATTTCGTAATCTGATTATCAAAGAGGCAAAAGTAAGAAAGGGAAAAAAAGAACCACATAATTATTGAGTGCGTTTTTGTGTCAAGAATTGGGTTATATGTTAGCACACACACTATTGTTAAAGGAATAGTTATTATTTGTTAATTAACTTCCCTGAAGTTCTTTCTAGGCACCACAAAATAGATACTGCAGTCTAGGTTTTTATTACTCCCTCAAATATACTCTCATCTGAAAACAAGCAATTCTGTTCCTCCATGACTGATGACTAAAATGACTAGAAACGGGTTAATGTTAAGGAGACAAACATGGGCTGATAGTATTCTTTTAATGTTGTAAATCCACCACGCAAAAAAAAATTGAAGGTTAATGAACATTGAATTTATTCATACAAACCAACAAACCTAGCAACTTTTAATGCTGGTCTTGTAAATAACTCTTGATACCAGACACAAAGCTGAAGAAAGCGATCAGCACACATGCGGTAGGCACCTGCTAATTCAGAGGTGGTCCCGAAGCATCCTGAGCATCTCTTCACACTCTCAGGAGCCATCTGCTCTTTCACATTGTTGGGTATACCTGTGAGCGGCTTTGGAAAATTTCACTTAAGTAGATAAGTAAAAGGTGAATCAGGGAGACCTTTCTACTTCCAGTTTGCTTCTTTTAGTGATGTTCTCTCCTGAAATTTGAAGCGTGGATGATTATGAGCACAAGTCTGAAAGTAGGAAAGATCCCAATATGTGATAGTGATCATTAGGATATCATTAATGCAGTTTTAGTGTTGACTATTCAAGTGTTCTTACATTCTCTTAATAATAAAAGTATCAATCATTCTCCTTCCATAATGCTACTTTCCTTTAAGTCTATTACATTTCATATTTTTGTTGCCAAATAACATACAATAACATTTCCTTTTCGCATGCTTTTGGACTTTCCTCTACATTCTTTATGACATGACATGACAGTTGTTCTAGTTTCCTCTCAATTCTATTGTGAAATACTCTGACCAAAACCAACTTGGGGACAAAAGGGATTATTTAGTTTACATCTCTCAGGTCACAGTTAATCACTTAGGTAGTCCAAGGTAGGAACTCAGGGCAGGAACCTGGAGGCAGGAGCTGAAGCACCGGCCATGGAGGAATGCTTTTTAATGGTTCGCTCCCCTGGCCTATGCTACCCTAGTCCCTTATACTGTTGTATTGGATAGCTTTAGTGTCAGCTTGATGCATCTGAGTTGAGGGAGCCTCAGTTTCAGAATTGCCTCCATTGGATTGGCCTGTAGCCATGTGTCTGGGATATTTTCATGATTGCTGAGTGATATAGGAGGGTGAGCCTACTGTGGGCAGTGTCACCCCATTTTTTTATTTAAAAAATTCTCTTTTTGTCTGATGACTCTGTAATAACCATATAAACCACATTTAAATGATGCAGATAGCAAGGAATGACTGACTGTGAAAAGAGGAGAAAGAAGACTTTGAGTCCAGGATTTCCTGTGCCCTTGCTGTGAGTGACTAGCAAATCTGTGACAACCCGTGACGCTGTATACATGTGAAAGCATTAACAAGGTGCCTGGCAAAATAGGCTCAGCCAGAAAACGCCACTTCCCTCCATAAGTTCCTCCCTTCGCTCCCATTGGTTCCCAGCTTAAAAGGCCATAAGTTCTAGAAATGTGCCATTCCTCAGAATGCCTACACTGTCAAATGTTCTGCATTTTTGATATGGCTACTTAAATTTAATTAAAAATTCAGTAGCAGTGGCCGCATTTTAAGTGCAGAGCAGATCATTGTAAGTGGACCCAGCACAAATGCACTATAGTTCCTTCAGGGCAGAAAGGTCTACTGAACATTGACTTAAATATAAATGCCACAGGGGACTGGCTCCCACAGTGGCTGGCACTGTGCTCCTCAGTAGCCTGGCAGATTCATATTGACCTTTTGTGATTTCTTGGATGCCCTTGAGTCCAAGTAGGAGATGGGCAAGTCTGTGAACCCCAGCAGTGGTGAGTGGGTGTTTGGTTCAGCTCACTATAACTAGGCTACAGCCCACATCTGATCCGCCTGCTTGCTTAGCTTTCTCTTTTACTGTTTTTTAAACTCATATATCCCATTGGACTTGACTAGCATCACTTATTTTTAAACCTAGCTGAAAAAAATCAATAAAGGACTTTATGGTATGCCTAACATTGTTCAGTGAATGACAAGGTTTGGGGACAGTTTATAAGAAAATGACAGCCTGTAGCAGGAGGTCTTCACCGCAGAGACACATGCACTGATGTGCTATGATCACCTCTGAGGTGCGCAGCAGGTAATTTGTTGCTATTGATAAAGTGTCAGCATTTGCAAGCTACTCTTTTTATTTTAAGAAATTAAAGCAGCCTCTGTTATTGGGATTATAATGTGCCATGTTCATCTACATTCTGGCTTGCTTTCCTGAGGAGGAAAAAGAGGCAGTGAAGGTTTGATACCTGATGTACTGGCAGACGCTCCCTAGACCTGTGCTCACTTCTGTGATTGGGCCATTGATCAGAATGTCATCCATGTGTATCATGGTGGAGAAAACTGTGAAAGGTACTGCAGGCAATGAGACATCAAGTGATGTGTTGTGCTGGGGACTGGTCAAGAGCCTGGTTTCTGTTCCTTTCACTGCTTGGACCTTGTAAAAAAAATAGATGGTAGGTATTTAGGAATTAGACTCTATATGAAAAGCTGTTCCCAAGTGAACCTGGTTCCAAGGTGTAACAGATCCAGAATCCATCCTCCTGACAGAGAGACAGCAAGATGATGCAGTGGAAGAGGCATTAGGGGGATTAGGACAGAGTTGAAAGCAGTCTGGAAGACTTCACAAGCAAAGAGAGGCTTAAGCCTTTAATGGAAAAGGAGGAAAATGTCACCTGGATACGCGTCTGAAGGTCAGTGAGCAAGGCAATATTGCTGGCAGCATGCAGAATGATTTTTTAACTGAGTTCACCAAATGTGCCCGGGATGTTTGTAGAATTCAGGTATGTTTAGAGTACACATAATGAGGGGATTTGGCATCTGCTCATGTGTGGCTCCTTTACTCCTGGTACAACAGAATCATTATAGAAAAGATGACGTGGTGGAGGCTCCCAGTGGGTTCTGTGGTCCTTTAGCTCTGACACAAGTAAACACCCATTTGCGTAAAGTTTTATTCTGAGGAAAATTGCAATACCTTCTATTCCATCTTCTTATTTAGGTAAATGTCCCTAGAAGACTATACTTCCCAGATTTCTCAGGATAGTTTTCTGACTTTATTCTATAAAATGGGACGTGGTCACAAAGACCTCATCACACCTGACTGTTCGAAGAAAAGGAATTCTGGCTAATGTGGTGCCATCTGCCCATTCAGTTTTCTCATTCTTCTCTGACAGTTACATGGATTTAAAAGCCCATTAGAGAAGCACGTGTTCTGTCTGTAAGCAGTGAGAGCACATGATCTGATGACTATTCTATACACTGACTGAATTTCATTTTAGACAGGAATAGATTTTCATTTATTTAGAGGCTTATTATAAATTAAAACCATATTTCTTTTGATGGACAATTCAATTGCATTTAAATTCAAATTAACATCTGCTGTTTATATTCTATATTATACAATCTACCTGAATTTAGACAGAAGGTATTAAAGATCTGCAGTGAGAGAATCTTTGTTCTCTGAAGAGTTTAAGGGGAAAAGCAACATTCTCTAAACCTCGTTATTGTAACCAGCTTACAGTTGACCTTGAACATTAAAGGATGTGCTTTTGGGTACATAAATCTATTAAAGGGGGTTGTATGAATTAGCACAAACACATTTTGTTGTAAAGAGTGCTGTTAGAAAGGTTAGAAAAGTTTCAAATAATGGCTATATTTTGAATGACTAACATACATGAGCTACCCCTATTTTTTTTTTAATCTTTTTGAGACAAGGTCTCCCTGCCAACCCAGCTATCCTGGAACTTGCTCTGTAAACCAGGCTTGCCTTGAACTCACAGAGATCTGCCTGCCTCTGCCTCCCAAGTTCTAGGATTAAAGCCATGTGCCTGGCTACCCCTATATTTTTATCAGATATTTTCTTCCATATAATTTTTAAGAATTTTACCTATAATTATTATAAATGAACACATATTCAACACAGCCATATTTATCTGTGAGTTGCAGGCACATATATTTGTCTGTAATTAATTTCTTAAGGTTTTAAACCAACTGAAAATAACTACAGGTTAGCTTTAGTAGGTTTTGCCTTTCTTAATGTATTAGTCAGGGTTCTCTAAAGAAACAGAAGCAACAGGACAAATATATAGCTATATACAATTTATTGATTTGCTCACGTGACACAGTTCAAGGAGTCCAACAGTAGCCGTGCCGCACTGGAAAGGCTGAGAATCCAGGGAACTGCTCAGTCCACAAGGCTGGATGTCTCAGTAGTCCCAATCTGGTGCTGAAGGCCCAATGGATTCCAGGAGATCTGCCAGTCTCAGTACACACTGGGATCTAAAGGGTTGATCACAGCAGTAAAACAAACTCACCAGTGAGAGAGGCAAGTCACCGGATAAAAAGGGACCAGCTCCCTCTGCCATGGCCTTTAATACTGCCTGCTGGCAGAAGGTAATGCTCACATTTGGGGTGGGCCATCCGGGTTGAGGTGGTCCAATCCGACCATCCTTTTTTCTCTTATTTGTTCCTTAGTCCAGTCAAGTTGACACCCAGGATTAACCATCACACTTAATAAATCTCATTTACTTGCAGAACACTTATGATATTAAGAATTACGCTGGAATTGCATATGCCTGTCATCAAATGCTTGAAGAATGTGGGTGCTTGTCCTGTGAGTGACATAAAAATGTGATGTACAAAGGCAGAAAGGTTGAGAATCAATGCTTAATAGTCACCACAAAGTTGCGGTCAAATGTATATATTCCACTTGAAGGTGTTTTTTTCTTTAAGTATTGAATCATAGGTCTGGCATTTACCCCCAAATATTTAGGCTGAATTTATAAAAAGACAAGACTAGGTGTGGTATGATTCACTATCTAAAATTGTTTCAGATATCTTGGATACAACTCAGAAAAGCAACTGTTACTATTAGTCATTTTTAGTTTTAAAGAACTCCACTAGGGGAGCTGGAAAGATGGCTCAGCGGTTAAGAGCACAGACTGCTCTTGCAGAGGACCCGGGTTCGATTCCCAGCACCCACATGGTGGCTAAGAACCATCTTTAAGCTAGGCGTGGTGGTGCATGCTTTTAATCCTAGCACTTGGAAGGCAGAGGCAGGTGGATCTCTGAGAGTTCCAGGCCATCTGGGGCTATAGGGAGACCCTGTCTCAAAAAGAGAAAAAAACAAAACAAAACAAAACAAAAAAACAACTCTACTAGGATACACCTTGTTATTGGGGAAGATAAGACCCCAAAATCTTTTTTTTTTTTTACTAATTATTTGACAGAATATGGTTTCAGAATTCATCATGTGTAATCCATATTCATCACTGATCATCCTTAACTGAGGCGAGTAAATGTGAACTCTCACAAGAGAACTCAGGAGCGGTGTATAGTTCCAAACCTCTTCAATCTGCCGTGACTAAACTTCTTGGTAGACATCATATGCCCTTTCCCTCAACAATCAGTCCCTGTCTGCAGAAAGCCTCCTGGCTAGCAGAAGTCCATAAAGAACTCAAGATCCACATTAAAGTTTATTCTGTTGATGACCAGGATGCTCTGTCAAAGTCTCAATGAGGAGATGAAGGTAGGCTGAAGGGTCTCTGGAAGCTGGCTGGCCCATGGTACATGGGGAGCCCTGGTGTGGAGGAGAGTGAACACAAGGTTGATATCATCCGAGAGAACTGCCCCAGCCTGTGGCCTTGGAAGCAGGATTTCTTAGCTCCCTAAAACTTGATCTATTCTTAAAAAGAATTCAAATGACCAAGATCCAAACACAAACATACACACAAACACATAATCCTGAATAGTGTATCAATTTTAAATAGTTTGTTATTTGAGAATTTCATGCAACATATTTTGATCACGTTTATCCCCCTCATCTGTCACATTCACTCCACTTCCCTAATCACTCAAATGTGTGCCCTCTGTCTCACTTTTTAAAGTCTGTTGAGTCCAAGCTACGCTGCCCTAACACTCTTTGATGTGTGTCCATCCTCTGCAGCCTGGTCTACAACCCCCCCCTCCGCCCAGGATCAGATCCTTAAAGAAAACCAACTCTCTTTCCCAGTAGCAATCAGTGGCCAACAGCTTCTTAGCTAGAGGTGGGAATTCATGTCCAACTCTTCTTTGCATGCTGGGAGTTTGTCTGGCTTGAACTTGCCCAGATCTTGTGCATGGTCTCACAACCTCCATGAGTTCACAGATGAGATGTCCTGCTGTGTCCAGGAAACACTGTTTCTTTATGTTCATCTACTGTCTATGGCTCTTGTAATCTTTCTGCCTCTTCTTTGACAATAACACCTGAGCCTCCTGCAGAGGGGTATATTATACATGCTAAATATGCCACAGACTCAGGGCTGGAGAGATGACTTGGCGGTTAAGATCGCCGACCGCTCTTGCAGAGGACCCGGGTTCGATCCCCAGCACCCACATGGTGGCTGAGAACCGTCTTTAACTCCAGTTCTGGGGAACCCGATGCCCTCTTCTGACTTCCGCGGCATTGCACGACACGGGCGTGCAAACCTACATGCAGACAGTACATTCATATATATAAAAAATAAATTAAAATTTAAAAAATATGCCACAGTCTCATCGTCTCTGCACCTCGACCAGTTAAGGATCACTGAGTTAATCACCATCTACTGCAAAAGAACAAACAAACCAAAACAGAAGAAAAAAACAAAGGAAAGAAAAAGTAGTTCGCTAATCTGTTACTACATCAAAGAAAATTTAACTGTTCTATAAGCTATAATATCCCAATAGCACAGCTGAACATAGTCTCCCATTAAACCAACTTAAGAGAAAGCCAACTCATAATCAAAAGTCGTTTTATAAGATGAAACTGAAGACAAAGAACTAACTATTTGGTAAAATGCTCTGCCTGGGGGTGGAGGGATATAATATACCTGAAGGATTCCTTAAAGTTCAAAGAGCTTGTGCAAAGAGATGAGAGAAAAACTAAAACTATTGTCAGTAGAAAAATGGGAAAATGACAGAAAATAAAAACAATGATTAGTAAAACAAAATAATAAATATCACCCATAATTTAAGAAATCAAAAACCAAGATAAGATATAATTTTTGTTTAGACAGAGTTTAGACCTGATTAAAAAAATTGGATACTACTCAACATTGGCAGAAAAATGAAGAAAGAATTAGCTGTGTCCTGGAAATCTGCCCTACCGCAAATTCCTATTATGAAATCATAACACTAAGGTCATGGTGGCATCATAAAAGTGGAGACTTGGAGTGTGCTTTGGACATTAAAATACTATATTAGTTACTTTTGCGTTAGAATAAAATATCATATCCAAGTCAACTTATAGAAAGAAGAGTTTATTGAGTTTATGGCAGCAGAAGTGGCCAGAGCAAAAAGCAGTCTCACATCTTCAAGCAGACACAGAGACCAACTGGAAACTGGCAAGGCTATACACTCCCAAAGTTCACCCCCAGTAACATGTTCCTCCAGCATGCTCACACCTCTCCAAGGTTCTGTGAACCTTTCCCAAAAGCTCCATCAAACTTGGACCAAGAACACAAGTACTTGAAGCCAATGGGGATATTCTCACTTAATCCGTGACAAGGAGAGTCTTCATGAATTGGTTAGTGCCCTAAGACCCTGAGAGAGGACTGTGATCCCTGCTAGCATGTAAGCACAGAAGGCCTGGGACACCATCTGCTGGCACCTCGAGCCTGTATTTTCCATCTTTCAGTGATGTGACAAATATATTTCTGTTGTGCATAAGCCTCCAGCCTATGGTGTTTTCTTATGAGAGCCTTAGTAATTTGAGAAGCTGTCTCAGACAATACAGTGGTAGCAGTAACTGGTACATTTCTGAGTAGAAATTTGTCACTATTGTTCAGAGTTTAAATTTTTATTAGTTTAATTAATCCACAGCACATTTGACAATGCAGCTTCACCTTCTGGGATTTACTCTAATAATAAACATGCATGAGAATGTGAAAATGGAGTTTACCTTAAAAACAATGAGAGAACACGAAATCTACCATCAATGCAACTATAAGTATATAGTTTTAACTATTGAATAGCAGACACTTCACCCGCAGTCCCAGCAAGAAAGAGGCTGTGGCAGGAGGACCACAAGTTATAGACCAGTCTGGCTACACCATAGATTTGAAGTTGGCAAAGAGTATGTAGAAAGACCATCTCTCAAAAAAAATGAGAGAGAAATGGAGAGTGATATTATTTTGTTAAATGTGTGTATGTTTGTAAGAATATTTAATAGTCATGTGATATTCCCTCTTCTAAAATAATACATTTGAGACTGTTAGAACACATTTTCTTTTCCCATTTTATGACTTCCTGTGCTATACTTCCTAAATTTTATTTAACTAAAATCACAGATATTTAAATAGAAACACTCTATGTTCTATGAACTTGGGTAAAATATCCTTGTATGCTGGAGGAGTCTCCCCAGCTATAAAATGCTCAAACTTGGAGCCATTTAGTTGGAGTTATGCTTACTGATCATTTCTTTGCCAGTCTCTGCAGTAACTATTCAAAATATTCTTCTCCTTTCAGCAGCTGCTCTTTTAGTTTTTATTATTTGATAATTTCATACTTGTATATAATCATGTAGTCATTTTCAACACCCCAGTACCTTCTCACATTCCCTGCTGTCTGGCTGAAATCCTTCTTTTTTGACGTTGTTTTTTTCTTTTCAACCATTGAGTTTACTTATGGTTCCTTGTATGAGCATTGAGTGGGTGGTTATTTACTGGAACATGCACAAACCACAACACAGAAGAAAATGGTATACACTCCCTCAGCAGCTATTTAGTGCCCACAGTTTCTCAGTAAGGGGTGGGGCCACATAAGCTCCTCCCCCATCTATAATAAAATGGCGATAGATCCAGTCCCGTGCAGGTCTTGTGCGGGCAACCCTAACTACAGTGAAATCCTGGTTACAGTGGCTGTGTTGTGTCTAGAAGATTATGATTCACATCGTTCCTCCCCAACTTCTGAGCCTTATATTCTTTCCTCCTCTTGCTCCAGGATGCTCTGTGAGCTTTGGAGGGGCGATGTACATGTTTAGGGCTGAGTTCTCCATAATCACTTATTACCACACTGACCAGTTGTGAGTGTTATGCCTACCAATGAAGTTCAGAGAAGCACTAATCTATGAGCATAAACACAAATATTTAGTGTAATACCAAGCCTGAGGCATGGAGGAATACCACATAGTGATAGTCAAATTAAGAGTCCTTTAATAAAAGCCAGGGGTCAGAGAGGACAGAGATGGCCAGAAAGACCTCTCAACCCCAAGAAGAAGCAGAGCAGGATTTATAAAGCTTAAAAACACAATTACATCATGACAGGGGCAAAGCCAATAACTATTGTTATATTAGATCATCATAGTTACACCAAACCAGAGGTAAGTCAGTTAATACAGAGGTTTTCAGTTAACACAGTTTATGTTTTGGTTAGGAAAATCATGTTTCTTAGAATTGCAGGAACAATGGACTCCATGGAGATGCAGGTATGGCTGGATGAGAGGCCGCTCTGCTTGGCTAATTGCAAGGCTCCCAGTATGTAGAAAACAATGGACATTCTAAAACCGCAAGTAGAGACTTCACAGCCATTCTACCTGGCTGACTGCAATTAGAACAGGGGTTGGGGGAACACAAGGTAGAGCAAAAGTCAGCTACAGAAAAATGCAGTCGGTTTTGTCATTTCATTGGAAGGCAGTTTGAGACCATGTCTATTTAGCCAAAACAACAAAAGTAAGCTTTCGCTAGGCCCTATTACCTCTTTAGTCACAGGTTCTTGAACAGGTTTTCCATACCAGGCATCAGCCCTCTTCTTTGGAAGGGGTCCCAAATCCAATCAGATATCAGTTGGTTACCCCCATAATAGTAATGTTATTGCTGCTACAGGGCTGTAGCTTTACAGGCAGGTCCTTATTACAGCTCCTCAGGTCCACAGCTGGGCACAACCACTGATGACTTCCTCCTCCAGCAGTTTTCAATAGCATCTCCTAGCACTATGAATGCTGGGCACTAGGGAGGAAACCTCAAATTCAGCTCAAGCTTGTTTTTTTAAAAATATTTTTAAATTTTATTTATTTCTGTATGTGTATGAATGTACTGTCTGCATGTAGGTTTGTGCACCCATATCGTGCAATGTTGTGGAGGTCAGAAGAGGGCGTCGGATTCCCCTGGAACTGGAGTTAAAGATGGTTCTCAGCTGCCATGTGGGTGCTGGGGATCAAACCTGGGTCCTCTACAAGAGCGGTCGGCGCTCTTAACTGCTAAGCCATCTCTCCAGCCCCACAGGCTTGATTTCTTAAGCCACGCAATCCAATAGCTTAGTTTCTAGTTCTGGTGGATAGCCAAGGCATTGAAAACAGCCTGTCATTATGTGGTGGCCTCTGAAGCCTTCCCAATTAAAGTTTCCTAAGGAGGTTTCCCACACCTGTTACTGAGATTTTTGTTTAATAAATTTACCCTTCTAGGAAGATCTTTTCTAACCATTCAAGTATCTCTGATCAAATTATCTTTTTTTCCTTATGTCTTTTTTTTTTTAATTTTATTTATTTCTGTATGTGTACGAGTGTACTGTCTGCATGTAGGTTTGTGCACCCGTGTCGTGCAATGCCGCGGAGGTCAGAAGAGGGCGTCGGATTCCCCTGGAACTGGAGTTCTCCTGGAATTGGAGTTTCAGACGGTTCTCGGCCGCCATGTGGGTGCTGGGGATCGAACCCGGGTCCTCTGTAAGAGCGGTCGGTGCTCTTAACCGCTAGGCTATCTCTCCAGCTCCATCCTTATGTCTTTTAATGTGATTATAAAATAGGTTTCTTGGGCTGGAGAGGTGGTTCAGTGGTGTTCTAGTTTATCTTCCATTGCTGTGACAAAACACTCTGACCGACACCAACTTGGGGAGGAAAGGGTTTATTCAGCTTACATCTCCTGGGTCAAAGTTCATCACTTAGGGATCCCAAGGCAGGCACTCAGGGCAGGAACCTAGAGGCAGGAGCTGAAGCACAGGCCATGGAGGAATGCTGTTCACTGGCTTACTCCCCTGGCTCATGCCCAGTGCACCTTTTTATACAGTACACAACAACCTGCCCAGGATGGCACTACTCATTGTGGGCTGGGCCCTCCAACACTGCTCGACCATCAAGACAATACTCCACAGATGTGGCTACAGGCTAATCCAATGGAGCCAATTCCCCAATTGAGGCTCCCTCAACCCAGGTGTGTCAAGTTGACACTAAACCTATCCAGCACAATTGACCCCTTGTCAACTTGACACACAAAACACATCACTATTAAACCACCACCTTTCCAGTTCTTATCCCCAAAGTATGATGTTAACATTAATCACAACCTAAGACAGTACAACCTTAAAAGCCCCACAGTCCTTAAAATGTCCAAACACTTAAAAGTTCACAGTCAATTAAAATTCTCTTAACTGTGGGCTGCTGTAAAATCCAGCACAAGTACTGTCTTATTTCAAAGGGAAGAATCAGGCACACTCCAACAAAACCTAAGTCCAGCAAAGTAGCTCAAGGCTGGACACCTGGGATTCACTCACGATCTTCTGGGCTCCAAAGGCTCTCAGCAGCTCCCCCTCTCTGAATCGGCCGTGCATGGCACACACAGTTCATCTCGCAGGTCCAGGCCGACTCCATTCCACACCTGCCGCTGCTCTTGGTGGTCGTCCCATGGTCCTGGCATCTCCAAAAAGCTGGGGTCGCCACTGAAACTGAGGCAGCACCTTCACCAATGGTTTTTTGACCTCTCCTGGTGCAAAGCCTCAGCTTCTCTCCATGACCCCTGCAATCCTGGGGTCTCCACTGCAGCCGAGGTACACTTCCAACAATGGTCTTTCCTGACCTCTCACAGTGCCAAGCCTCGGCTGCTCTCTGTGACCCCCTCAAATTTCAACACAGAACATATAGGAGACTCTTACACACTACAAGTCCTGCTTCTGGCTTGACATGGAGGCTCAGGCCCCTTCTGGACCACAGCTTGTGTGCTGACCTGAAGAAATTCTTCCCAGAAGATTTCACCACAGTGATGCTGGTCTCTTGTTACTTACAGCTGATTTTTCAGCCCCAGCTAACCCCATCAGTTGTCCCAGTACAACAGAAGATTCACTTCAGGTTCTGGTCTCTTGTTACTTACAGCTATTTTCAGCCCCAGCTGACCAGAATCCACAACAATTACAACAGCCTGATATCTCTGCTTCCCTTTGAAACTAAAACTTCACAAGCCAGGCCTCCATCTTCTACAATCCTTCAGCAAAACTGCTCCAAGTCCACAGCAACAAAACAATCTTTAGGCATTCAAATGATCTTCCCACCCAAAGTTCCAAATGCTTCCACAATCCTTCCCCAAAACACCAAGGTCAGGTCTGTCACAGCAATACCCCACTCTCTGGTACCAATTTCTGTTCTTAGTTTGTCTTCCATTGCTGTGACAAACACTCTGCCCGACACCAACTTGGGGAGGAAAGGGTTTATTCAGCTTACATCTCCTGGTCACAGTTCATCACTTAGGGAGGCCAAGGCAGGAACTCAGGGCAGGAACCTAGAGGCAGGAGCTGAAGCACAGGCCATGGAGGAATGCTGTTCACTGGCTTACTCCCCTGGCTCATGCCCAGCCCGCCTTTTTATACAGTACACAACAAACTGCCCAGGGTGTCACTACTCATTGTGGGCTGGGCCCTCCCACACTGCTCGACCATCAAGACAATACTCCACAGATGTGGCCACAGGCCAGTCCAATGGAGCCAATTCCCCAATTGAGGCTCCCTCAACCCAGGTGTGTCTAGTTGACACTAAACCTATCCAGCACAAGTGGTTACCTGCAAAATATGTATCCACTCAATAGATGGAGCAAAGAGCTGAACAGAGACTTCACAAGTGAGGAATTAGAGATGGCTGAGAAACATCTTAAAAAGTTTCTGACGTCACTAATAATTAAGGAAATGCAAATTAAAACCACTTTAAGATATCATCTTACTCCAATAAGACTGGCTAGGATCAAGAAAACAAATGATACCAAGTGCTGGAGAGGTTGTGGGGAAAGGGGAACACTCATTCATTGCTGGTGGGAATGTAAACTTGTACAACCACTATGGAAAGCAGTGTGGAGAACCCTTGGAAGACCTGGAATGAACTTGCCACCCGACCCAGCCATACACTCCTGGGCATGTACCCTCAAGACTCATCTTACTCCAGAGATACATGCACAGCCATGTTTATTTCAGCTCTCTTCACAATAGCAAGGAGCTGAAACCAACCCAATTGTCCCTCAACTGACAAGTGGATAGAGAAAATGTGGTACATCTACACAGTGGAGTTCTATGCAGCAGTAAAGAAAAATGACATCATGAACTTTGCAGGTGAATGGATGGAGCTAGATGATATCATGCTGAGTGAAGTAATACAGTCCCAGAAAAATAAACGATGAATATATCCCTCATCTGTGGCTTACCTAATTGTATAGCAAACTGAGCAACATCAATGTGATCTGAAAACAACTGTATTGTAGAATCCCTTAAAAAATAAAGGAAAACAAATGAAAAAAATGTATCCTTATATATACAGTCAAGTATACAGTCAGCACTCATTAGAGAATCTTCTGGCCAAAGCAGATGGAGACTATTACAGTGTACACCTGATCACACACCGACATTTCCTATGAATTGCCCAAGGCTTTGTGGCACCTGTACAATACAACCTCTATGCAAAAGACTTATGGAACAGGACAAGGGGTAAAGAGAAAACTAATGAATCTCTGTAACGTCAAGTTAGAATCCCCAGATGTCTCTCACGAAGACGTGAGAGAGACACTGATGAAGCTCCCTCATGCAACTGAGGGCCAGGAACACCAAAGGCACAAATGGCCAAAGTTCAAAGTTCAAGTTCTGAGATTAGGAGTCTGCAGAGTATCAGTCCATGAGAAGACTCCTATACCAAGCTTCACTCACCCAGGGCTCAGGGACCATTGTGGAAGAGGGAACAGAAAGATCGTAAGAGCCAAGGAGGAGGTGCATGACCACATGGAAAGAGATTCATACACGCTCCGGCGACCCTGTGCCTTTGAACCCACAGTGGTGCTGTAAGCCCGAATGAGACCCATGCAAACTCAAAACAGACAAAACCCAGCATAAAACTGGAAATGGGGAGCAGGTTCCAGTCTTAGCAGAATAACTACTGGCAGCTGATTTCTACTGGGTGAGGAATTGCTGACCTTCTTAAAACTAGAGACTCTGGATGGACTGACTAGACCTCAGCAGATGAACTTGCAACTGAGAGACATCTGGGGGCACTAACTTGACATACTGAGCCTTGGTACAATGACAGAGTATGTGAATTCCAGCAGGGGCTCCATGGAAGGGTGCCGGTAGAGAAGGGGGTAGAAAGGTGATTAAGATTCATTGAGATGTTCTATATGAAATAGACAAAACTTCAATAGAAAAGCTCTGACTGCTCTTGCAGAGGACCCAGGTTCAATTCCCAACACTCACACATCAGCTAAGAACCATTTCTAACTCCAGGGGATCCAACATCCTGCTCTGACCCTCTTGGGCACTGGACGAGATGACCTGGGTGTACTTACATGCAAGTCACCCACTTATACACACAAGGAAAATAATAAATTTTTAAACAGTCTTCCCTGCGGCTTTTTCTTATATCCTTAGTTCTTGTTGAGCCTCCCTCTAACCCTCTCTTGGCCCGCTGTACAGGTCTCCTGCACAGTCTTGAACATTTCTACTCAGTGTTTCCCCACTCTGCTTGAATTCTCCTCTACCCATTCCCTTTGGGTCTCTTTCTCCACCCCACTCTGATCGCCATCTCTGCTTCCTGGTCTTTACAGGTACCCCAGCTTACATGCTTGAAGCACATACGAGGTGGAGCATGCAGTGTTTGTCTAATCGGGCTCGTGTTAACTCACTCAGTACAAGTTTTTCTAGTTCCATCCATTTTCCTGCAAATTTCACAACTTAATTTTTCTTTAGAGCTAGATACATTTTCATCATATAAATGAAACACATTTTCATTATGCATTCATCATTCTATGGACATCCAGGCTGTTTCTGTTTCTCATCTGTTGTGAACAGGGGGAGCCTGGATGTCAGCACTTATTTATTCTGTGACCCTGGACCCACTTCCTGTAGAGTTTCTATGCTACTGTTGCGTCATTGCTGAAATGAGAGGTGCGCTTATATTAGAGATGGACGTATTTAATGATAAAAGAGCTGTGCGCGTACTTCAATGCCTGGAACTTAAGCAATGCGCCGTGGTCCTTACTTTTCACTTACTTGGTGATTTTGGCTTTTCCCCTCCCTCACAGCGTCTCTTCTGTCTTTTATCACCTCTTTCTCTTCTACTGTATGAGGGCCTGGTCTTCCAACTCAGAGTTGAAGTATCTCAGTGTTGTACGTATTAGGAGTCAAATATTATCCCTCAGATGCTGTATGAGTTTCTAACCACATGTGAAAAATTGTTTCCAGAAAGTGACTCACAGACTAAATTTTGGAACACAATCTGTTGAAAATTGGAGGCTGCCTGGACTGTGACTAATAGCATCAAACAAATATGCATTCTTCCTTCATTTTGCTTATTATCCAGTCATGCTTTTTTGCCATGATGGAACTCTTGATAAAGCCCCGTTCATTGTAAACTCTCTGATAGGCACAGCAACACGTTCCTGGGGATTACGCTTTGTGTTCAACATGGGGAATTGGAAATTTAAATTTATTGATCCTTGTTACATGGCAGACACTGCTCCGATTGTCTATGTTATCTTACTTAATCTTCAAAAGAGCTCAGTGAAGCAAATGTCACTCTTTGCAGCTCATAAAACAGGAAATAAACTCAGAGATGTTAAGCAACATCGGCAAGGTCATGTTCTAATCATGAAAGAATCAAATCTCAAATCCAAGTCAGCATGGTGCCCAAGCCTGCACTTCTGATTGAGTTTTACTACAGGGTTTTATATCCCATTCCCATATCTGTTGTCTTTTTAATATTTTTCTGCCTGTCAGCAGTGACATAGTATTTAACCCATATGTAATTATCCCATATATTTTCAAACTTGCTGATTAAATAAGTGAACCTTGGTCAAATAATTTTGATCACTTTAATAAGATGTTCTGAGAAGCTGGCAGACAATGGAGACAAAGGTGCTGTTTCTTATCTTTGTTGTTGTTTTTCAGACAGGGTCTTAATGTAGTCCCAGCCTGCTTAGACCAGGCTGGCTTTGATCTCACAGAGATCCCCCTGTCCTGCATGCCCCACCAGTGCCTACTTGTAGTCATGTTGGACAGACACAAATGTGGGGCCAAATACGATGAAGATAGAGAGGACAAAGACGGTCACCTATTCCCTCTTCCTTGTGCTAGCCATGGACATCTGGGTTCTTCTCATAGATGTTTTTGTCCTCAGGTTCTGGGCCCAGCCAGCACAGAGTGGGCTCTTACCACCATTTTGTCACCACAGCCTGGCAGCACAGAGCCCTCACACAGTGCTGCTCTTGGAAAGGTAGCCAGCACTCAGATTTAACGGTCTACCTTCCATGACAGACTGTGCTCAATTAATGGTTTAATGACTCTCATATACAAGACCACCTCTTGGATATGTGTGTGTGTGTGTGTGTGTGTGTGTGTGTGACAGAGTCAAGCAATGTCAGTGTAAAGAATGTGACATTGAGAAAGGAAGGGAACAATCAAAAATAGAAACCTAGAAACTGGTGATTCTCACAAGAAGCCCACATTCATCCCATGAATGAGTGTCTTTCCTCTGAAATAAACTCCCTTCACAACTGTTTTTATTAAAAGAGAAGTAGCTCTCCATTTTCCAAAAAGAGTTAATTTGACTATGCTTCTTCAAAACAGTGAAGTATTTAGCCATTTAGACAACAAAATAGGAACTTCTCTTAGCTGCATTATTTTATGTGTGGCTGTTTTCTTCCTATTTTCTTGATTCGGGGTCATTGTGAACAATTTTCAGTCCTTTGCATAATGCAGCCACGTCTGTGGGGCTTATCATGTGCTCAAGCTTGCTTGCTTATGCACTACTGAGCTCTCGATCATTAGATCCTCAGGGACTTTAAAAATGAGTTTCATTGCCCTTAACTGGCTAGCGGGGACCTGGAAGAGAAGTTTGTTTGTGAATTGGGCTCATATTGAAGCAATACTGAACCAGGTTGAAGTACACAGTGGCACAGTGGAGAGCACAATTGAGCGATGAATGACATTAAGGCAAGTGAAGCCACTGTATCACCCAGAGCAAATACATGCATGGAATGCCATGAAGAAATAGGTTTAGACCCTTTAAGAGGAGACTCTGAGGCAAATATATGCCTTATAGACTGGACCCTACTTACCTTATTTATCTTGTTGATGTTTTACTCCAAAAAAAAGAAGAAAGTGTTCACAGTCTCTGACCCTAAGTAAGTTGATTTGTCCTTTTCAAAAGATGAGGGTCTAACTGCCAATACCCCTGAGCATGATCTGATTTGGAAAGAAGATCTTTTTAAATGATTAAATAAAGATGCCAGAGTGCATCAAAGGAGAAATCTGGATACATGGAGAATGCCATATAGAGATGAATGTAGAGATTCAAGTGCTATTCCTTCAAGTTGAAGAACACCAAAAATGGTCAGCCAGCTCTCAGAAAATCCAGCATTATCACAGGACAGATGTTCTCACTGTGGTGTCTGAGTGAGAATGTCCCCCATTGAATACATGTATTTCAACATTTTGTCTCCAGTTGGTGGCACTGTTTTGGGGTAGGTCACGGAAGGTATGGCCTTGCTGGCTGAAGCATATCCCTAGGACAGGCTTAGCAAGTTCTTAAACCTTGGGGGATTTCCAGTTGCTCTCTGCTTCCTGTGCTTGCGTAAGGATGTGAGAGCTTAGCTTTCTGCTCCTGTCTGGGCCACCTCGCCATGCTTCTCCCTTCCCTCACAGAAGACTCTAGTCCTGGGACCATAAGCTCAAAGAAGCTCTTTCTCCTCTAAGTTCCCTTGATCATGAGAAAAGTAACTAAGACACGCACTTAGCCTACAGAAGGACTCAGCCTCCAGCACTCCTTGATCTCAGAACTCTGATGTCAGAAAAGTGACAAGGAATCTCTGTCACACAAGGCTCTCAGTTCATAACACTTTGTTATGAGCGACATAGGACAAGAAAACAAATTCCTGTGCGGCTTTAGCCATCTCCACCTCCAAAATATAGAAGAAAGCCCAAACACATCAAGAGAGTAAGTACCTGAGAAGCAGCAATAGTTGTCACAGGGACCATAGACTAGATGAGTACTTTATCTATAGACCTTTGTTCAGATCCATTGAATCCCTTTAAAAATTTAGAATTCTTCCATGTCTGTCAAAAGAGCCAAGAAGAGTTTCTGTGTGGACACTGTCAGAAGAAGGCAGCAATCTATACAAACAGCATGGCAAGAGTGAAGTCAGAACAGGGAAATGTTACTCCCACGGCAACAAAGTAACTACAATAAACATCATACTTGTAAATACAAGAATTACATTTCACAGGACAGCATTCTGACCATGCTACCCACAATATTACTTACCAGATAGGATAGTCCACTTTATTCGGCAGCTGATAACAGTGTGTACAGGGGAAGATAATCTTTAAGCCTCTCTTTCAAAGCTGAAGGGTACCGAGGAGCCATCTGAAAGGAGATGACAACACACAAGCCTGATGTTGGAAAACTGGCCATGTGTAGCGCTGTTCAAAACACTGACTTCAATATAAGGATCCTTACAGAGCACTGCCACAGGAGAGGAAAACCAGTCACAGGGAAGGAATGGAGAGAGCTGCAAGTTCCTGTATAACCCTTAAAAGCTCCAGGGGAAAAGATGATGAATCTCTTTGGGGGAAAAAATATGAGTGTAAAACTGACAGAATGATGAAAAAGAAAGAGAAATTCCTTCTCCAAGGGTAATCTCTTTTAAAAGTAAGACTAAACTGTCAATTAAAGCATTTATGATTTCTAGTCCTCTAGTAAAATAATTTGTAAAATAGAATCTTTTATTGCTTTTCTCTTTTATGAATCTTTTTAAAATATTTTTTTGTATTTTACTCAGAGCATCCCAGTCATCTCCATATGCCCTCCTTGGCACCCTCTCACAGCCCCCTGCACTGGAATTCATACATTATGTCATTTGTATCAAGGCCTATCATGTCAAGCTAGTGTCCCCTTAAAACAACAACAACGTGATCATGGTATCTCCCCTGAAAAAAAAAATGAAAACAAAACAACAACAACAAAAAACCCAGAAAGATGCAGAAAAGTTACGGCAGAATGCATGATCTGGGATGGGTAGGGGTGGGGCGGGGTGAAGGGAAGGGGATACGCCTGAACTGAATTGGAAAAAGATGTATGAAATACACAAAGCATCAATAAAAAAAATAAATAAATAAGTAAAAAGATACAAAAACAACAACAACAACAGAATCTTTTCTATTTTGAGTGACAGATTAGAAAGACTTGAATGAATGTGTTAAGATGACTAAATAAGAAGGAAATTATGCTTAAATACTTTGGTATATTCTTTTATAATGTATAATATTGTATGCAACATTATATATTACACATGAGAAATTAAACAAGATAAGTGCAAATGATTTTTAAAATTAAAATGTTTTATATCTCCAGGAGTATTTTGCCCACATGCATGGATGTACATGCACCTGTGTTGTGCAGTCCCTGCTGAGGCCAGAAGAGGGCATCAGATCCCTTGGAATTTGACTTCCTGGTGGTTCTTTCCTGCCAGATGAGAGCTGGAAACCTCATCAAGAGCAGTCAGTACTCTAACCCACTGAGTTACCTCTCCATTTTTTAAAAAAAATATATTTTTAAAGAAAATATTATTTTGAAGGTTAGTCTTGACAGGTTTTAACATTGACAGTACAAAAATATCTCATAAAAGATGTACACCGTGTTTGAAAATACTTTGCATACAACCCAAAACCAAGAATTCTCAAGGGGAATGATTGCAGCTGGGTGCTGGATGTCAGTGTGTCACCTCTGGCTCTGTCTTTCAGGATAGAGGATAAAATCGATAAAATCTGGGGAGAACGAGGCAGTCAGTAACACCCTGCTCTTCATGCATGCTCCTTAGTGTCTTGATGAGGAATAAAATGTGAAGGTTGTCCCTGAAGTTTTTCACGATGGTTTTTTTAGTTGCTAAATCTGTTGACAAAGCAACAGATTTACCCCAGCTTAAATCTGCATCTCATTTATTCATCCAATATCCATAATTGAGCCCCTGGTATTAAGACCTGAAATACCAAGGTAAACAAGCAAAGCAGCTCCCAGAGCACAGGATCCAGCACAGCCAGTATCATGGCACTGGTCACCTCTGGTTCTTTGTGGAGAATAATAATTTCTTTATTATACCCAGGGAGCTGGGTATAAATAAGACAAAAGTTTTGAGACTGGCTTGACTATCTGGATAGGGCAAAATCAATGGCAGAACAAGGCACTGAGACATTTGGCTCAAGTTGACATAAAAACTTGATGCTGATTAATCACTGTTTGGTTTTGGCCTGTTTGGCTGTCTGTGATGTCCCACCACCCCAATGTGTTCTCATCATAGGTATCAAAATCCAAGGTTCCTGGCATAGGCTTAGGACATGGGGAGAGAGTTCCTGACAGGGACTGGGGTTGAATGGCCAGAAACGTGAAACCAAGAAAAATATGCAGCATCTGGGACAAAGTCTGTGTGCAACTGACATGGAGAGAGCTGGGGGTGCGGTCGGCAGACCTTTTCTGAACACACATCTTTGTGACTGACTGCTCATGCTTCTGAAGATTTCACATCATAGGACATTTTCTCCCAAATGTGCTTTGTGAAAGATGAGTTCCATTAACTACTGATCCACGATGAACTATTGGTTCCTTTGTTCATACCTTGTGTTGCATCCATCATGAGATTGCAGGAATCCTAATAATGTGTGTATGTCTGCTTGCATGCACATTTTACATGCATGTATGTGTGCACATGTATAAATATACCTACGTGTCTATGCATGGACATTTTTGCATGCATGTGCGTATCTATAATACATAAATATGTTACATATTATATACAATGTGATAAAGCTAGGAGAGTTTGTGGACCTTATCATGAAATACATAAAGTGCATAAAGGATACTAATCACATTGAAATTAAATCAACAAAATAGTTTAAATCAATTTTAGTATAAGAATAAATATACTTATTTGTTAATTTATATTTAAATATTTATGGAGTATCATAGCATAGCTTTCAGGATTATCATTAAACAGGATCTCCTGACACCTGAAACAGTTGTAATGATATGTGAAAACATCTGTCACACCTGGGGGTGACAAAGTCAGAGGTCTTCTGTCAACTTGGTCTAACAGTCTTAGCTAAGAAAATGCTGAATTACTTTTAGAGATATATGGAAATAGAAATGTGATTTCTTTCCTATGTAAGTTTACAGTTTATTTTCTTCTGCTAGCTGAGGGTATAAGCTGTTTTCTGCCCATAGATCTGGCTGGGGTCCTTGGACCCTAGAAGAACCTCTAGGAATAAAGTTTTAGCCAAATTCAACAGTCAGCTCCCCTGGAGTCCAGGTAAGTCTCCCAAGAACCTAGTTTATTAGCTCATCAAAAAAATTATATGCACTAGCAAGTTAGTGGAGGACTGGGGGTTAAGGAAGTTGGGGGGGGTGGTTGGATAGATGGTTTAGTGGGTGAAAGTGCTTGCTGTTCAACCTGAAAACCTTTTGAGTTTGATCCCTTGGACTCGCATATTGGAAGGAGAGAACTGTTTACTGAAAATCGTCCTCTGATCTACATACAAGCACTCATGCACACATACACAAAATAAACTTAAAAAGCAAAAGACAAAAATGAAGGGAATTTGGGGTGAGTGCTTGGGCTGAGGTTCTACTCCTGGTTGCATTAGTATTCTTTGATGTGTGTTTGGAGAGAAGTGTGTAACCCCGTAGTCTATATTGGATCTGGCTTTGCAAAGTGTGACCATGATACAATGGGAACTGGGTGTGCACATTTATAGGTCTAATACTTAGGAAAATTTTAAGTTGTACTTTGGTCTGTGCGTGTGTGTGTGTGTGTGTGTGTGTGTGTGTGTGTACGCACACACTTCTCTGGAGCTGGAGGTATAGGTGGCTATGAACTTCCTGCTTTGAGTGCTGGGAACCTAATTCAGGTCCTGGGCAAGGGAAGCAAGCCCTCTTAACCCCTTGGCATCTCTCCAGCCCCTAAGCCTAGCACTTAGGAAGTAAATGAGGGTAGATAAGAAATTCAAGCTACATAGCAATTGTGAGGCCAACCTGGACTACATGAGACCCTGTCTCAAAACAACTAGAGAGCCAAAAGGGGAAAAGTGTGCCAGTTCCAAGCATGGGCAGAAATGGGCAGCATGTCTCTGCTTGCTGTAGTGGGCACTGCCCAATGGTGATAAACAAGCCCATTCTAACACACTGGATGTTGAGACATTCTGTGGATCATAGCCAAGCCAGACCATTTGTCCCAGCCAAGGTTTTAGGGAAGCGGAAACCCAACCAAGATGACTAAAGCTGATCTACAGATGAAGCCAACCACAAATCCATCAAGAAATCTAGCCAAGACCAGAATGTGTACCTGGCTGGCTTAAGCTTGGATTTCTGATCCACATAATCATGAGCTGGATAACTGGAGGGAATTTTCAGCCATTACTTTTTAGGGCAGTTCTTACTTAGAAATAACTAATTGCTACAGTAATGAGCACACTATCTAGTTCCAGTGTAGTACACAACACTCAAAGAACTGTGGAGAACATAAAAGTTACAGAGTTATTTTGTTCTTAAAATGAAGAAGAGATTTGTTGGGACCTGGAAAAGTACTGTAGCAACAGAAAAAAAGAAACAACTTGGAACACTTCACACTCCTGTGTAGGGCTCCTGCTGAGGGAAATAGTAACAGACTGAGGCACAATATATTAACAGAAAAATAAGCACCATCTATCTACTCACTGGGAGAAAAGGCAATAGAAAAGCGTAGTCTTCATTACCATTGGGCTCTTTTCTATGTGTCTGAATGTGTTGCCCTCATGTATATAACTGTCCCCCTGTTGTGTAATGCACATGTATATAACCGTCCCCCTGTTGTGCAATGCACACGGAAGAGGACATCAGGAACAGGAGTCATAGTTGATAGCTGCCATGTGGGTGCTGGGAATCGAACCTGGGTCCTCTGCAAAAGCATCCAGTGCTCTTAACTGTCAAGCCATCTCTCCAGCCCCAGGATTTGGACCATATGAGACTCTGTTTCACTATGTAGTCCAGACTTGCCCATGCATCTTTTGCCCCCTCCACAATGCCCACCCCACCTCAGTCAGCCTCCTGAGTGCTGAAATGACAGCTTTAAACTACCATGATGCTCAGCAGACAAACGTATTCTTAACTTCATACATTCCATTGCCTAAACCTTATAGGTAACCACACTAAAGAAACAGAACTTCAGACCCTGATATCCCCTAACCTCCTGATAAATTCTTATTGAATGAGCAGGGGATTTTAGGCTCATGAAGGCTACTTCTTACAGCTATGGAGAACGTGATGAGTACACTGTGGACAAGAGCCCATCCCCTTCATAGGGGCATGCAACAAGCCAATCAGCACTGCCTCCTCCTCAGATGTATAGTCAGCACGACTCATATACAGGGTGGACATCTGCATTCAGGATGCAAGTTGAGGATTAAAAGGAGCACCTCGCCTCATAGACCCCATATTCAACTGGCTAAAATATTCAGGATCCTGCAGCCTTCTGCTACAATATGAGTGACAGTTGCCATTGTACGAATACATGTTTCTGTGGCAGGAATTAAGTGCAGTCCCAGCACTTAGGCTCTAAGTCTCTTACTTTGAGCAGTGAAATAATGTTGGAATGAAGTCACTGAAATTGACGTCAAAAACAAATTAAATAAATTAAGGGCAAGGGAGATCGCTCAGTTGATAAAGTGTTCCCCTTGCTAACACTGAACTGAGTTCAAACCCCAAAGCTCATGGAAAACAAAATCAGAGCCTGAGTGTGGTGGCCAATCCAATGATTGGAAATGGAAACAGGCAGACAAGAGGGTCCTGGGGCCTCACTGGTGAGCTCTGGGCCAGAGAGAGCCAGCCCTGGAGAGCAGCCGGGTGAGGAGAAACCAACAGCGCTAGGTCGCCCTGCCTCAATGCTGTGCTTCTGACCCCAGGTAGGCTCACTGTTGGCTTCCTAACCAGGTTCATCTGGTTATAGGTTCCCAGCTTCTGTGAAGCTCTAATGAAATGATGCGAGGGGACCATTTAGCTGTGTGTCCCCACACCAACAAGCTGTGGCAAATGTTGATTTTCTTTATTTTTCCTTTGTTTAGTCTGAATCCATTCCCAGTTAAAGTAGCTAATACATAAAAAGAAAGAGAATATGGAAGTTTACTGCCTTGCTGGGTACTCATATATGGCTCACCAGCCTTTTCTTATTGAGATCCGATGAATGATTCTTGTGGAGGAAGGTTAGCACAAGGGCCCCCAGGGAATGGGAAGCAGATGGGAGTTTCCCTTAGGGGATAGAGGAGGAAGGGGATAAAACCAACATAAAAGGGAGCCAGGAGATTGACAAATCCTGCAACCTGACTTCCCTGGCCACAGGCCAGGCCGCTAACATGTCCAAGTGGGGTCCTGAAAGGGAGAAAGGACAAACTACTTGCTTCATCATTTCACCTACTGATGAATAAATAACTCTCTGTGCATCCATCATAGCTCTTGGAAATTGCCTTACATATGGCAGGCTCACAGTGAGTGTTTAATGAATGGATGATTTATACAATTAATCACTGAATGTTAAATTAGAAGGGCCCTGAGAGATCATCTAATCCCAAACCACTGCTTTGCAGCTGGCAAATGGAAGCCAAGGCATGGTTTCCCCGGAGAGCATTCTCGGGAGAACAGCACCCAGGTTTTCTGGCTCCATGAAGAGGCTCTGCATGGCATTAAGTGCGCAAAAAAGCAGAGCCTCCAGTTCAAACTAGAATCAGAGACAGAGTCGATTACTTCTGTCTGAGGCCTTTTTCTCTCTCCATTGGCAAAAATTTCCAGGTATCTTTTCTTGGCTTTGGCACTAACCTCTATTTATTTTGTAATTAAAAACACTGTAAGCATCAAGGGCTATTTCTGTCACAGGGGTTTAGTGTCTCAGTCTCTTCTAGTGTGCTGCCATTTAAGGTCTTTCCATATAGTTCTTAGCATGAGGAAAAATGTTGCTCAAAGTTATGGGTGTGGATACTATTAAATATTGATGAAGGTCAGTAAGTGCTGTGCTATACAGTCTGGGAAGTGTGCCCCACCTGCAGCGGATCAGTCCCAGGCAGCTGCTCTTTTGTTCTACCTACTTCCTTGTTGCCCATAGTCCATTCCGCTGCTTCCCATAGATCAGAACCTCAGCTTCTGGACCAAGGTGTTCACACCTGTGCTTGCCCTCTACACCAGGCTTTACCTACTCAAATTCTTCCATTAGTAACATGGCTCCCCTCTATTAGTTATAACAGCCCAAGTCCCCTAGTCCACTGCATCTTCCACTCAACTGCATCCTCTACTCAACTGCATCCTTCAGTCCCCTGCATCCTCAGTCCCCTGCATCCTTCTGTCTCCTGCATCCTTCAGTCCCCTGTATCCCTCAGTCCCCTGCCTCCCTCAGTCCCCTGCATCCTTCTGTCCCCTGCATCCTTCAGTCCCCTGCATCCCTCAGTCCCCTGCTTCCCTCAGTCCCCTGCATCCCTCAATGCCCTGCCTCCTTCAGTCCCCTGCATCCCTCAGTCCCCTGCATCCCTCAGTCCCCTGCATCCCTCAGTCCCCTGCATCCCTCAGTCCCCTGCATCCCTCAGTCCCCTGCATCCTTCAGTCCCCTGCATCCTTCAGTCCCCTGCATCCTTCAGTCCCCTGCATCTTTCAGTCCCCTGCATCCCTCAGTTCCCCGCATCCCTCAGTCCCCCGCATCCCTCAGTCCCCCGCATCCCTCAGTCCCCCGCATCCCTCAGTCCCCTGCATCCCTCAGTCCCCTGCATCCTTCAGTCCCCTGCATCCTTCAGTCCTCTGCATTTTCTCTATCCCGTTTCTCATCATTCTATGTTTAGGGCACAATATTTTCTGTTTCTGTCTTTCTTATAAAACTGTCAGCATATTAAACATTCATTAAATGAATATTTGGTCAAAGTCCATTTGGATTAGGTTTTGCCAGATGAAATATAAGCTCTCAAGTCAAGTTTGCATTTCAAATAAACAATGAAAAATGTTAATGTCTCCATGTAAGACCTCAAAATTTTAAAGAAAGCATTCCCTATGTGAAATTCAAATTTAACTCTACATCCTGTGTTTTTATTTGCAAAGAAACTCTAGTAACTCTTTCTTAAATGTGTTTGCACTTCAAGCCTTCCTTTTTGAGAAAAGCAAGATCATTTAGGGATAAGCAGGAACTAAAGTATTATCTTGTGATCATTGTGACACAGGTTTGCACAGATTTACCTGAAGTTATTTGATTTACCTGCCTCAGCTCTTGCTTCCATATTCTCATTTTATTCATTAACATAGTTTATTTGTAACATATACTATTTTATACAGATTCTGATAGATGCAAGGTTGTATGATTTGTACATACATAGTTTTCACTAACCTGGTATTTCAACGGTTACATTCAAGAACCGTTATCATGTAAAATTCAAACAAAAAGCTCCGCTAATTGGCATATAAATGCCAATGTAGTGAGTGCCAGGGTCTGCTGCATTGCCCCCGTCTGCCTCTGAGCAATGGCTGAGGTGCACAGGTCCTGAGTCCCCTGCTCTCAGACCTACTTCCCAGGCGTCGGCACCACCAGGATCTCTCTCTTTGTCTCCTGTCCTGCTGTCAGTGGTTCTCCAGGCATCCCTGATCCCTACCGGAGCAGCTGGCAGCCATACCTGGGAACTTGGTAGAAACACATACTTAGGCACCATTCCAGTCCTGCTGCTGGGAAGCCCAGGGTGCAGCCAGCAGTCCCGGATTTACTCACTCTCCAGCTGGTTCTGGTGCAGGCTGGGTAACCGTCAGGACAGACAGCAGCTCCCTGTGCTTCAGTGTAGAAAATACAGATGATTGATGCGTGTGGCTGTCATCCTGCTCAAATGTACTTGTGAGTAAGTCAACATCAGCAGTAAAACCTTCCCAGGTGCTCTCTCTGTTTCTCTGTCTTTCTCCTCTCCTACAACCTCCTTCCCATCAAGCTAAGAACTTGCTTCTTCCCCTTCACCAAGTAGGTGTATGGAAAGGAAAGGGGCTGCTTGTTCAATTCTTCTGGTCTTCCTCTTTCACAACCTTTCCTCTTCCCTTCTCCACTTCTCCTTCTCTTTCACCGGATTGGAATATCTAGTTTAGTGATTAAAATTCTTTAAGAAGGCAGGCCTCACCTCCTTACCTGCCCCACCCCAAATCACCCTGGACTGGTACCTGCCCAAGGGGAGTTAAAACCTCTCCGCTCCTTCAGCTGTCTATGCTAACTCGATTTGCATATTTTCTCTGTTACTGAAATTCCCTCCCCTCACTACTTCTCCCATGTTTCCCAGGCAAGGATCACTTTAAGCTCACACAGACATTTGAGGGAAAGAAATTTGCTTTGTATAGGATCCAGAATTGGCCATTCACTAAGCTTCTGTACATATAATTCATAATTACTTTTGTTTTCTTCGTAGGGCAATTCTTCTATTTTTCAGAACACAGAACTGGAACTGTGCCCCGGCAGTTTATTCTTTCAGGATCTGCCAATTGGAACACAAAATACTTCTAATTCCTGTCCAGCTTTGTTCTTGCTAAAGAAAAATCTATCAAGAGTAATCCATAGACTAGAATGAAATTAGAACTTAACTTCGACAATTGTTATTAGATAGAATACACACAACATAAAGTTCACTGTTTTAAATCATGTTATAAAATTCAGAGCAGTTTACTATATTTATAATAATGTTCAAAATCCTAGAATATTCTTAGGTTTCTTGAAGGAAACCACAGGCATATTGGCGAACAATCTCAGGTCTTTCCTTCCATCAGCTGCTGAAAACTAGTGGTCTATATTGAGACCCTTTATACTTAACATTTCTGGAAAACTAATTTCAACAGTATCATTCAGTTTGTGGCCTTTCATGTAACAAAGAATTTTTTCGGGGGGAGCTTTTCGAGACAGGGTCTCCCTGTAGCCCCAGCTGTCCTGGAACTCACTCTGTAGACCAGGCTGGCCTTGAACTCACAAAGATCCACCTGCTTCTGCCTCCCAAGTGCTAGAGTGCTAGGATTAAAGGCATGCACCACCACACCTGGCATTACATAGTATTTTGAAAGTTGATCAGTGTAGCATATGCTAGGACATTAGATACTTTTTAAAAAGTTTTTTTATTATATATATTTTTTGTACAAGATTATTAAATCTAGACCCGTGTCCCCCCCCCCATTCCCCGACCCCACCAGAGCTCATGTATTCTGCCAAACATGCTTTCACCTCTTTCTCAGTCTTTCTCAAAATTCTCCATGTGGAAGTTGACTGTTTTGAGCAGTTTACTGTTTCAGTCAGCTCTTTGATGCAGTCCTTTATGTTGTTGTTGTTGTTGTTGTTGTTTCCAATATGCATCACTCCCAACTACTTGGACAAAAGCTCAAGGGGCCATGCACAAGAAATACTGTCCCGTAACAACTAGGTTGTCACTACAATCCACAGATGAGGTATCCATTCGTCCTTTGTTTTCTGTGGACCACTGTTACTTGCTCACTCAGCAGGATAGTCATCTAACTCACATCCATTTAACCTCAAAGTTTCACATGGGGGGAGGTCATCTTTCGTTCTCGTTTTTTTTTTTTTCCAGATGGTTTTATTTCTTTTTGTTAAATCAGGGGAGAAAGCTTTTCTCTATTTTTTAAAATTTTTTATTTTTGTATGTGATGAATGTAGCTGTCTGCATGTAGGTTATGTGTGCACTCATGCGTCGGCAATGTCACTGGCGGAGGCGAAGAGGGCGGCGGATTCCCCTGGAAACTAGTTAAAGACAGTTCCGCAGCCGCCATGTAGGTGCCGGGATGCGACCCGGGTCCTCTGCAAGGCTTAACCGCTAGGCCAATCCCGTCCAGCCCGCTGATCTCATCTTTCTTTTTACTGCGTCATAGACTCCATTGTGTACATGTCCGACATGAGTTTCCTCTATCCCACGTCGATCGTTGAGGGGCATTTGGGTTGTTCCAGCTCTTGCTATGTGAACGAGGGCGGTGCATTTCAGGTGGTCTTGGAGATCTCCGAGTCCAAGAATCATTAGATACTTTTTTATGAGCTGAATATTTACTGCATGATAGAACACTCCGTGTTCCTCCACTATCGTTAATGGATACTTAGGTTTCTTTTTGTGATGAGAGAGAGAGATGAGAGAGAGAGAGAGAGCGAGAGAGGAGAGAGAGAAAAAAAAATGAAGGTCAGAGGAACAAACTCGGTGTTACGCCGTAGCCGTTATTTGGTTGGGACCTGGTGTTCTGTGTTTTTTTGTTTTTTGTCCCTGTGTATCCCAGGAATCACAGCCATCAACAAACAAGCCGTGGCCGTACAAGTTTCTACGTGCAGGATCTCCGTCCTCGTCTCCTTCGTCTCTCTCTTACACTCTCCTATAGGAGTGCTTTGGATTACAGATGTTCCTGACAGGCATCTGGTTTTCCTTCAGGTTCTGGGGATTCAAACTCAGGTTCTCATACTTGTATGGAAAACCTTTGCCCTACTAAGCCATCCCCCATCCCCCATCTATGTAATTTCTATTACTTGGCTATACTGAATAGTTCTGTGATGACATTCATGGTACAGTTTGTGTGGACATGTATGTCTCTCAGTTAGATATCGAAGGAATGTAATTAGTGGTTCATATTGACAATTTCAAAGTGTTTTCCTTAGTGCTCATACACAGATTAGGCTTCCATCAGCAAAGGAACGGGCCTAGTTTTGTCTCTATTTATCTTTATTATTTTTAAATTTTTATTATTTTTGTATGTGTAGGAATGTCTGTCTGCAGTGCAAGTTTTGTGCACCGGTCGTGCAATGCCTCGGAGGTCAGAAGAGGGTCTCAGGATTCCCCTGGAATCTGGAGTTCTCCTGGAATCTGGAGTTACAACAGTTCTCAGCTGCAACGTTGGGTGCTGGGGATATGAACCAGTCCTCTGCAAGAGCAATCAGTGCTCTTAGCTGCTAGGAGGCTGATCCTCCAGCCCCTTCTCTAAAGTATCTTTAACAGTATGTTTAACCATTTTTTAAACATATATCAACATATATTAACACCCAGTGGGCATCTCCTGGTGTCTTTATCATGTCTCTAAGCCAAGTTTCTGCCATAAATGATAACTTTATGTATCTTCCCATGTCCCTATTTTTTTTTAATTTATTGCTTGGAGAAGTGACTGCTCAATCTTTCCCACATTTTTAATTTGTGTTGCTAGTGTTTTTAACGTTGACTTGGAGAAACACTAGTATATCATCTAGAACCTGATATTGTGTGTGTGTGTGTGTGTGTGTGTGTGTGCGTGCACGTGCACACACATACTCATGACATAGAGGCACACGTGGAGGTCAGAGGTTTTCTTCTACTGTATCTGTTTTGAACTCTGTATTAGTCAGGGTTCGTCTAAAGAAACAAGCAGTCAGGACACAATATATAGCGCTACTAATGACAATTATATTTGGCTCACCATGACAGAGTCTCAAGTAGTCCAACAGTAGCTTC
>VZQC01013883.1:525991-609218 GCA_009823505.1 Rhizomys pruinosus
AGCTCCCTTTGCCATGGCCTTTAATACTGCCTGCCGGCAGAAGGTAACACCCACATTTGGGGTGCGGCAGAAGGTAACACCCACATTTGGGGTGGGCCATCTGGATTGAGGCAGTCCAATCCAAAGATCCTTTTTCTCTTATTTGTTCCTTAGTCCAGTCAAGTTGACACCCAGGATTCAACATCACGAACTCACATACACAAACTTGTAGCAATGAAGTCACCCTTTCTGGGGAGTTGTTTTGTAGCTAAAGCCTTTGCCTTCTTATTAGGAAACCATTCCTGCAGTCATAACAGTTTATGTTTCCTTCTAAGAATTTTGTTCCTTTACTTTTAATATTTAGATCTTGATTCTCAGTAGTTTTTTTGTGTAGGGTTTGAGGTAAGATTCCCAACTCAAACTTATGAGAGCCCGTTGTTTCCAGTACCAGTTATTGAAAAGACTATTTATTTCCATTTGAATGATATTGGAGCACCATGTCAATTTTCAAGTTAGCTTGCCCTTACAAGAATAACAGCTGTTGATAGAGATTACATTTGTGCAATGCTACTGTGTCTTTCTATCTTTTTCATATTTTATTTCTTTCAGTAATCTTTTGTTGTTTTCAATAGATGTCTTCCACCCCATTACTTAAGTTATTCTTCAGTATTTTATTCCTTTCACAAATACTATAAATGGGACTGTTTTCTTAACTTCTTTCAGTCTATTGTTAGTATGGAAAAATACAACTCAGTTTTTGTTTTGTTGATTTTGTATCCTGTAACTTAATGATTTTGTATAGAAATTTTAAGCATTTCATGAAAGTTTATTGTTTTCAACATATAAAATCAAGCCATGTGAAGATACTGATACTTTTACTTCTTATCACCAATTTAGATGCCTTGAATTCCCCTCTTACTGTGATAGTTAGGAGTTCTGCTGTCATGTTGAATAAGACAGATGAGAGTGGACATTCTTGTCTTGCTCTGAATCTTAGGGGGAAAGGTTCTAGGCCTGTGCTGGTGTCTGTGCCCTGAGTGATTGTGGACAACACTTGGACAGTGATCTAAGTAAGAGGCTTTGGAGGAAAACCTGGGTGGGAAATGCTTGGGAATAAGGGACAAGCTCTGTCATATTTCTGGGGATCTCTGAGATCAACTGCAGGACTAGGAAGTGCCTAAGTGGACCAAAGCTATAACCTCTGGTCAACTTCCTCGATCTGTGTACCCAGGAAGTTTAAACCAGGGACAAAACCATTTGCCTGCTATGTTTTTACCAATGTCCTGTGGGGGTAATTAGCAATGGGCAGAGCCTAACACAGGCTGTCTGAGCAGCCTCTCTGCCACCCACAGATAGGCCTGGGCTAGTATGTCCCTCTCCAGCTCTGTGCAGATAGGCTTCTAGAACGTGACCTGTTGTTTACAAGACTACTGTTAAGCTGTCTGGCAGGGGCTGAGACCAGAGTGAAATAAGGCACAGATTTGCATTCCGTAAGAGAATCAGGCAGTTTTCAAAATATATTATCTGAGTTGCTGCCGGATTATGCTATTTCCAGGGCTCTAAAACCATGGATGCCTATAGTTTTCAATAGGTTTTTCATGGCTTTTATGGAGGGACACATTTTGGGGTTTCCTTAATCTGCCACTTCCACAAAATCTGAATTCTGAAGTAGCCTCTGCCCTATTGCTGGAGCTATGGGCCATGCCCACTTGCATGTTCAGTTCAACCTTAGAAGGTTTTCCACCAGGTTGTATGGTTCCCTGTTGTCATGTTTTCCAGAGTTGAACATAACAGAATTCTAAATATTTAATAATATGATTTACTATGTTACATAATGAATAACTCATGTCAGTGATAACACAGTTAATTATAAAATTGTAAATTTATATAGCTCTTAAAAATGTAATAGTTTTCAGAGCTAGAGAGATGACTAGGTGGTTAAGAGCACTGTCTGCTCGTGCGGAGGACCCGGGCTCAGTTCCAGGCACCTATATGTTGGCTAATAACCATCTGTAATTCCAGTTTCAGGGAATTCTATGCCCTCTTCTCTTCTCCACAGGTGGTGTATGACATGGGTAAGCTTACATACATGCAGGTAAGACATTCATACACATAAAATAATTTTTAAAATAAGTTTTCATTATATTTATCAACATATTTTTATGATACTATGTAAGGAAGTTAGTTTTTAACCTTCTAGTATAAAGAGCAAAGATTTTTGAGAAAGTAATTCTAGATACCTTCTTATCAATCCTCCTGTTGAAGGTTATCAGACAAAAAAACAATCTACTCAAGTGCATTTTGTATGTGACCCTGCTGAAGGTGTAGTAAGGACAAAGGTTAGTTCTTCTGCATCAGAAGGAGAAGAACATGCTGAAAATTCTTTACCCATTTTTAATGTTGGCAAGCATCTCCCCTAAAAGGAGGATGTGCAGAAATTATGAATCAGCTTGGGCAGATAGCACAGACTGAGTATACAGGCCACTCTGCTCATTACTAGCGTGGAGTCACTTCATGGTCTCTGCTGCTCTCTAAAGTTAAATTACTGTATAACTACCAAAGGGGTTTTGTTCAGGCCCAAGTTGCAAACCAGTGACAACACTGGATCTAGTCCTTTCTGGAGAATCAGGCCTGCCATTGGCAAGTTCAGTCCCACCACAGAGGGAATTCACATGGGGTTGTCCACATGGACCGTGCTTTTCCTTGGATGAACCACATATAAATTTTTGTGTCCTTGAACATAATTCTGTCAGCGGCTCAGTGGCACTACCTTGAATTGAGGACCATTTTTAGGGATAAAGTTACCGAGCAGACTGTAGCTGTGGTTTCTGGAATCCTGCTCATGTTGTCAGTGTGGCCAAAGTCAGTGTTCTCTGCCAGAGCTCTAGCAACTTTGCACCCAGGGTTTCATGTGTTCTATTCCAGGTCTAAGAACATAGAACAGACACTCTGAGACTGTCTACGTTATAGTTTGTTCAACATGTGAGTTATTCCAGTTGCTGACCACAGTGTGATTCCTAGAATACCTCACTAACCTCAGTGATGTTCCAGCTTCCAAACTTGGAGTGCAGGCTACCATGATAAATGCTTCTTTTCTCCTGTCCCTCTATAAACAGTGCTCTGTAGGGAGACGGGAAGTAGTGGGAAATGATCACTGAACTATCAATGAAGGCATGGAAATGCTGCTGCCAACTCTGCCTCTGATTCGCTGGCCTCAGCTCCTTTAATTGATGCCGTCTTTGTCTTTTAGGCCCTCCTCCATCAGGCGGACTGAGTCAGGGATGTTGCAGTGTGCTGGGAAAACACAAAGCTTTTGAGAGCTGCTTCAGGCTGTTCTAGCATGTCAGACTACATCTGTACAGGCCAGACTCCATCTTTCCCCTGCTTTTGTTTTTGATACTGAGGCCTTGAAAAATCTGCTTCTGGAAGGCTGATCTTGTCTCTCTCCTTGTCCCATTATTACTCAGCTACAAGTTTCTAGTTTAAGCAACCAGAACTGTACAACTTTAAGATTAATGTGAGTCCATGAATAGCAACTAAAGAACTGACAACACCTTTTCAGAAAGGCCAGTAGTTAGAAGGATTCTGGCACAGGGGGGTTTGTCAAGTGTGCATTTATTGATAATGATGATGACACACGTATTCTGACAGTAGCTAGATATTTTTGGTGTGTTCATGTTCTTTTTTGCTGTAGTGCATTTTTATTTTTGTCATATTTTGCCAAACAATAAATAAAGAAGGCATTAATATTCATGAGAGGCTGCAGGAAGAAATTGTTGAGTTTATTTTGCTCTCAGGAACACAAACCATTGAAGAGAAGATGCTGTAAACTCATAGTTGGAGAGTAAAATAGCAACGGTGATAATAATGATCTGACTAATTCTCCAGGGTAAGCTAGAAGTGGAAAGCGTTGCCCAAACTAATTTATGATGGTGAAACATATTGCAGTAGCCCATATCTTACCTTTAGGTGCTTTGATTTGACCCCTAGAGTATACCTCAGCCTATTCTAATTTCCTCACTCATAGCAGAAACTCAAACTTGGACGAAAAGCCAACAGGCTTCCTTAGCACAATAATATGAATTACACTAAGCTGTTAATATTTATATTTTCCTCAATAAGTTTTGCTTTCATCAAGGAAAAGGGAGCTGTGTTGCCCAAGGTACCCATCGTGGTGCTTGGCCCATGCTTCAAGTTCCATACCTTTGTCAAGGTGGAAAATAAAGGAAGATACAGATAAAAACTTCACTTTAGTGTTCGGCACTTCTGCAGAGACCATGCGGGCTTCCTGGCTCTGCGTGCTGTCAGCTTTGATTACCCTGGTGCTGGTAGCGAAGGTCCCAGACCTTGCCTTGTTGTTGACCAGAAGTCGATTGATGAGGCAAGATGAGGACTTCATTTTAAGCAATAGTGAAGGCTCTCATCACATCCTTCAGGATTCCTTAATATTTAGGAAAACATCAGCAACTCAACTGAGAACTTCTGGCCTTTGTAAACATGATAGGTGGTCACAGTCTTCAACAAAAGTCCTACCCCCCATACTCCCCACTTTGTTCTGAAGAGTGGCTACAGTTGAGACACAAAGGACCTAGGGTGTGTGGTGACTTTGGAGCTAGTCATGTGATCTTGGAGTTATTTAGCATCCCATTTATCAGCTTCCCATATAGTAAATGAATGTGACACTAATCTTGCCTCACAGAGCTTTTTTGATGATTATAAATAAAGAATATGTGTAATATATAAATAATATCTGATCAGAAACTTAGTATCCAACCCATTATAAATTCTGCACAAGTGTTTTTCTTATTTTCTCCTATCATCATTTACCCATCTAAGCTTCAGTTGTTTCATCTGTGGAGTGGAGTTGTGATATGTACCTTGAAAGGACACAGGAAGCTTTGAAATGACATTTTTGTGTTCCTTCACACATCGCAAATGCTCAAAAAGTTGGAAATGTTATACTTATGCTAGAATTACTCTATGTTTTATCCCAGTCATGTGCTGGGCAGCTTGATATGAGCCTGAGGTCCTTCTACAGTGCTTTGTCTTGCGAAAAGAGGGGACACACTTCGTCTTCTCATGTCCTAGTTTTCCCCTTCACTCTCTCTACTAGGAGTCCTTTCTGCCAGAAAGAGGCATTGCTAATCAGTTTGTTGGTTAGCATTTCTCTACTGAAGTAGACTTGCAGATTGTTGCCTCAACACCTAATATGGAATCTGGGGCTTGATCATGGTAACACAAATAGATATATTTTGTTCTCTTCGTGGCTTTCAGATTGGTTTTGGGTAATGAGTGGCAGAGTTGCGATAAGGATTAACTGCTCAGTTACAATAAGGTACTGAGCACAGACCCTATAGTTTCTTAGAAGATTCTAGTTCCCTCCTCTCTTCATCTATACGTCATTCCCTCCCACCAGCTTCCTGTTTTAAAATCATGTTCCATCCAATGTGATACTAGAAAATTTAGAAAACTTCATGCTTTGGCAGTTATGGGTGGTTTTTAATCTTGATTTCTCATGTCATCAGGAGAATTTTAGTCCAGCAAAACAGTACTCTAATACTGTTGAATATTAGCATTTATATTCTCACAGTTCCTTTAACCAGATTGAAAAAGACAGATATTTGAAACGGGCACATAATGATTACCACTTGCCAAAAATTCTAATTCGTTGATTAGTCATGGCCAAACATTTCGAGACCATCCAAGGATTTACAAAAATTAATCCAATTATATGGATATATTTCCTTTGTGAGTCCTATTGATGACTATTTGGGGAAAATAGAATATTAAAAACATAAATAAATAAGGTTCAAAGATAAATCTTTTAAGCCAAAGCATTATGAAAGCTTTTGTTATAATCCATTCAGAAGCTCTGAAAGGTTGATTGGATATATCACTTTGGTTCAGCCACTGAGGAAATTAAAACACCAGAAGAATGAGAGATTCATCTGTCTCCCTGCTAGGCAGGGACACAGCCTGGCTTATGAGGAGGAAAGTGGCAATGATCTGTTGACTTACATTACACAGTGTGATGGCCAACACGCATGTTTAGAAAATAGTCCTAGAGTTAAATATTCCTGCTGGACAGTATTTATCTTGTTATTACTCAGTACTTCATTCCTGTCTAACTCTGGTAGGTATTTTAAGAACAGACCAGCAAGCACATACAAGATCTTGGAAAGAGAAGTCCATCCCCAACATGCCTACAAACGAAACCACTGCAAATTTGTTTGGAAGTAAAGATAGAGTTTCACCCAACCTGAGATATATATCCACCGTCACCACCAGAGCATGAATTGTCTCTGTGTGAATTCATATTTTTTAATTTTATTTTTTAAATTTTATTTATTTTTTATCTGTATGAACATACTGTCTGCATGTAGGTTTGTGCACCCTTAAAGTGCAATGCCCGAGGTCAGAAGATGGTGTCGGATTCCCCTGGAACTGGAGTTAAAGACGATTCTCAGCTGCCTGCCACGTGGGTGCTGGGGATTGAACCCAGGTCCTCTGCAAGAGCAGTCGGCGCTCTTAACCACTAGGCCATCTCTCCATCCCTGTGAATTCATATTTTTAGACTATTACCTTATTTTTGTTTTCCAAAAACTGATAGTCTCTCTCTCTCTCTCTCTCTCTCTCTCTCTCTCTCTCTCTCTCTCTCTCCGTTAATTTAAGTGCATTCTGCTATTTTGCTTCCAAACACACCCTCTGGACTTGAGAATAATTTTGATTTAGGAAGAGAAGAGGAGAAGAGGGGAGGGGAGGGAAAGGAAGGAGAGGGGAGGAGAGGGGAGGGGAAGGGAAGAGAGGGGAGGGAAAGGGAGGGAAGGGGAGGGGAAGGGAGAAGTATAAGAGGAGAGCGCATGCATGCATGCGTGAGAGAGAGAATAAAGAGAGGTGAAAAGAGGGAGGCAGAGAAGCATGCCATGACAGAGAACAAGGGAAGGTTAAAGAAAGAAGATGCTAAGAGCTCTTTAAAATGTGGTAAGACCACACCCTGCTTGCTGTGTGTCCACCTGGCCGCTGAAGACCTTCTAGGCATGCCGCTCACACACCTCCTCATTACGTCCCCTCATCCCAAACAACACCCAGTGGATGTAAGGGCAAGTTTAGAAAATGCTGTCATACATCAGTGCCCCTGTTTGAATTCCTAATCCTGGTCTTTTGAGGTCCTGGAGGCACTGGTTACCCAGCATTGACAAGAGGACTTAAAGAAAGGATCTAGGACCTACCTGCTGTCAGGTTTGTAGTGCTGTTATTCCATCTTCACTGTTTGCTGCCCACTTGGCTTTGGGCAAGTCACTGATTACATTTATATATTTAAAATGGCACAAAATAGTTCTCTCTTCACAGTGTAGTTATGGCAGTAATGATCTATATACCAGCTTGATGGTAGCTAGCACAGGAAGATTAGGGGCTGAGTAATTACAGGGAATTCTTAGTAGTCACATTAAATAACTCAGAATTGATGATTTTGAGAGGTCAACCCATTCTTGCCTGGTTATCCAGGATGGCTTCTGTATTAATTACTTTTATGTTGCTGTGATAAAACACAGTGATGAAGGGAACTCCAAAGGAAGAGTTTATGTCAGCTTACAGTTCCAGAGGAATCAGAGTCCTTTGTGTCTGGGAGGCATGGCGCAGGGTATGCGCTGGAGCAGAAAGAGGAATGCCCACACTTCCAGTCAGGCACAGGAAGCAGAGAGCAACTGGACAGTCCACCAAGCCTTAAGAACCCTCACACCTGCTCACAGTGGTGTGCTTCCTCCAGCAAGGCTGCACCTCCAGAAACCTCCCAAGTCAGAGCCACCAACTAGGGCAAAATATCCAAATACATGGAGCCTATGGGGGCCATTCTCATTCAAACCACCACGGTTTTTGTAGATGTTTTATCAGGGTTTTAAGCAGTGCTGGGATCTTCAAAGCTGAGCTATATAATCAGAATTTTCATCCCAGTTCTTCTTTTGTTCTCTTTATATAGTGCTTGATAGACCAGGGTCAGCCTCAATCAAGAAAAGGTTTATGCTAATGACTTACAGTTGGTGTCCAATGAAGAGGGAGCCATGCCATAGGGCATAATCGTATCTATGCAGACTTTGGGGGTCAGGTTAAAAGTTTTGCAAAATCTGCAAAAAACAGATATTGAGTGGGAAATTACAATCTAATGGCTGTTCGCTCAGGGGTTTGATGGGCAAAGGTTATTGGTATCCTTGTGTCTGACTACACGCTGGATTAGAAATACTTCTCCTTTTAGATAATATGGTTCTCAGTTATAAAAAAAAGCAAATCCCTGATCATTATAAAAATTTGGAAAGTGAAGCCAGAAATGAAATTTTTGATTAATAATGTATATTAGTTTGCTCGTGTCATCTATGCAAATATATTATGTATAGTGTACTTGTGTACTTAGTATATGAACATTTTTCAGATAATTGAAATTAAACTCGTTGCAGCTGTCATGGTCTGTAACTAAAGATATTGAACATTGACTGTTGCCAGGTTTCTAGGTATAGGTGACATTCCTGAAGTCTTAAAATGTGAACTCTTCACACTCTGGAACACAGACAAACACACTCACAAAACTGCAAGTTTCTGGAGAAATTAGAATTTCCCAGACCTAAACAGTGTTTGGAATTCGGGGAACCATCTAGAGAAAAAAATCAATTTTAATACACAAGATGGAAAGGCAATTCAAAGGATAAGACATAACAAATGGTAAAAGGCAGACTGGGAAACTTCATCCTTCCATTCCCAGGGTAGAGGACAGACTGGCTTCTCTCTGCTCTCACCTGTCTTGACTAATGGCATCAGCTTGTGAATTGGTTATTTGTGTGACTTGTATCTTAATCTAACTAGATTCTTATACAATCATGATTTGTGCTAAATTTTAAGAGCCTACAAGGCAAGAACTGGGTTCATTTCCTTTTTTGGAACACCATGCTGAAATAAAACACAAATGGTTCCTGGTGATTTCAATAGGACCCAGCGCTTTAAGAACAAATTTTCACTTGAATAGTCCTGTGATAGGAAGGCTTGGAAGTTTATTAGGCAGATTCAAATCAATGAAGCTATGCTCAATATAAACCACACAATAATAATTAGAATGTAGAACATAGCATGTTCTGAGAAGAGTTATCTTTAAACAATATGAGAAGCTCAGGGAAGCGCTGGGAAAGCAATTGTGAGCCTGTTGATTGGGTGGGGCATGTGAATCTCAGCGACTGAAGCTTTTGAAGGAGGATGGAGCATAACCAGAACGGGTGGGTTGTTGGTACTGCAAAGGGAGACCCTGCCTCAAAAACACCAAAAAAGAGAAAAAACTAAAAAAGAAAAAAAGTCAATTGTATATGAAAATGCACTGATGAAATTTTTATCCTAGTAGCATAAGACACTTTCAGACACTGTCGCATGCAGTCCTCCCGGAAGCCAGTGGTATAGACTCTACTACCCTTGATATGGAGTCCTAGACATTTGGGCACAGAGAGGTAATTTGCTTCCATTTGTACATCTTAAAGACAGAGCTACATTTTGAGTCCCTAAGAAATCTAGATTTATGACTCAAGCCATAAATACCTGCCTGGTACCCACTACAGCATTTGAAGACCTTCCTATCTTCATTCTACTACAGGCAATTCCTTAATACCATCGTTTCTTATATTGTATGATGGGTGAGCCTTTATTGGCCTTTAGTGGCCTTTCAGACATGCTGAGGGAACAGGACTGCCCTGTCTGGGTCCTAGGAGGAAACAGATGTATGGGCAGGATGGCATGAATTAACTAGACACAGGGCAGTTAGGGGGTAACTATGGTTTCTTTTTTTTGGGGGGGGGTAACTATGGTTTCTAAAGGTGAAGGGACTCAGAAAAAAATTTACTCTCAAACTCATTGAACTGAATCTGTAGAGGACGGAGTCAAGGGCGAGTCAAGGGCACAGCCCAGGGCAGAGCTGAAGGGTCTGTAGTAGAGAAGGTGAAGGGAAGAAACCAGAGGTAATCTTAGTTTGATAGGTCAGAAGTTCAGCATGGCTCTCAATGGGTGAAAGCTAAGGTTTCCTTAGATATATCTTTTCACAGACCTACTGGAGAGAATAAGTTTCTTTTATTTTCCTAATCTCTTGAGTCATGGCCTGGCCTGTTCTTCCATCTCCACAGTCAGCATGTCAACAGGTCTCTATCATTTCCCAACTCTGTCCCTGCTCTGAGATCACATGTCTTTCTCTGACCATAGATAAAATAGATTTTTCTATATTTGAGATGAATGTGATTGCATGGGACCCTCTCTGATAACCTAGACAGTCTGTTTATCACAGAGCCACACATGCTAAGTCCATTTTGGCATATGGTGATATAATCATGGGTCCTGAAGATTAGGGGATGGTCATCTCTTCATTGGTTGACTTCTGTAGGCTCGTAGGCTCCTTGTGGGGTGCTCCTCACAAAGTACATTGTAGGATGAAAAGTAGAAATAGGTCAGGTGAGGGGAGAGAGATAAATGATGCACAAAATGACTTGACATCTGTTTCTCACTGTAACCTTGATGAGTGTGTTGGGGCTGGTTGGCTCTCTCTTTTATTTAGTTGTTGCTTAACCATTTATCCTATAGCTAGATCTTTGCTCCCTGTAAATAGAAATAGAGATAGAAGATACAGTCTTTGCTGTGAGTTATCATCTGATTAGGCCTAGAGTTGTTAAACCTGAAGCTTAGTGAGAGACAGAGTCAGGAGTTATTAAAGGAGTGAGGGCAAAGGGAGGTAGATGACAGTTCTTCAGACAAGTTATAAGCTGAACTACATCTTAAATGATGATCATGATTTGAGTTATCAAAACACACACAAAAAAAATTTTTTTAATGTATAAAAGAGAAAACAAACCTGCCTGGATGAATACATGAAATTTTCTTCTGTGTAGCAGCAGTAAAATAAAAAGTACTGCCTACTGCTTGGCCACCATGTCCATCATAATGTGTTGTAGTCATGGGTTCCATATTTGGTTAAATACTTGGGAAGTAAGTTTAGTATTTACTTCCTATGAAGTGGAATCCCAACCAGGCTGGGCAGCATACTTCCCTTTCATGTGTTTGTTCTGTGTCCACCTAATACCCGCTTTCTTCTTGGTCTCATCAGATGTTACTTCATCCTCTCTTGTCTTTAAGTTTCTAGTCAGTGTGTATGTGCACATCTAGATACACTGTTAGCTTTGACTTCAAATATAATAGACTAATAGTTGGACTTTTAAGATTCCACCAGTCATGACATCATCTGTGTTAATTTTTAACTGCCAAAAGCTTGCATACAGTATGCTAGGAACCACGACAAAGGGCGGGGGCTTTAGAAGTGAGGGGTTGCTGGTATTTACTCTGTGCTGAGGACAGAAGTTGCTGGTATTTACTCTGTGCTGAGGACAGAAGTGTAGGCCTTAACTTTGTAAATGCATAAAAGGATAGAATTATCATGAAGAGCAAATGCTTCCAAGTTATGGCATTGTTCTGAAAAAATGCAAAGTACAATGTAAATGGTAAGTCAGCTGCTGCAATATCATGGACTTAAAATAGCCAGGAGACAAAAGGAACCACAGCAACTGTCCTTTTAAGCAAAAAAACAGGTGTCAAAATATCAGCCCAATGAAAATCAGATCTATTTTTTTCTTATTTATTCTTAAATGAAAAGCAGCTCAGTATTTCATGTTCTTTTAACACCGAGAAGCAAAAGAACCATAACTTATAAAGGGAAGCAACAGATAGCACCCTACAAAGAGGCCCGCTCTGTATCAAGCCAGGAGTGGAAGAAATGTTTACAAAGAAAATAGCAAAAGTAATGAGACACATGTTTGTGGATTTAAGACACTCCTCGGTCAAGGTCATTCCTACTATTCAAAAAGCCTAATTTAACCGTGAGTGCCCAGAAAGCAGCAGTGTTTATACAGGCTGGAAGACTGAATATTTGTAATGGTTGCATTAAATAATCACAGGGAGGTTGAATCATACTTGCCGTGATTTGCTCAAGACAGCAGGTATATGCATAATTTATTCTAGACAGATATTCATTCAAAATGGTTAAAATTTTAATGACAACGGGAGATTGGAGAAATTGTTTGGGGAACTCAGCTCTCAGATCTGGATGTTTTATTAGGTTATTCCATTGATTTACAATATGGAATGTCAGAGACAGCTGTCATCTGTCTGGATCCCTAAGATGTGTATATTTACAGAGTTTAGTGTGAAGTCTCCATGGTTTCCACTTCTGGACATCCTGTCACCTTGGATGGAGATGCTAGGCTAACCTTGACTTTAAAACCTGGGAGTCTCTGTAGCATATCTAAAGATTGTCACATACTTACTTAGTAACAATTACCAGTTCTTGAAAGTCAAGCCTATAGCAGACTAGCTGTGTTCTAAAGCCTCACAACTGGCTTGCCTCATGGGCATTCACCTGCATTACCTGTGCCTCATGTGAGCACTGATGAAATATTCATGAGTATCTCCTCTATGCCAGGTTCTGTATCACTCACGAATGGTATAAAAATGAATAGTGAGAACACCTGAAAGAAAACATGGCTTTATTTTTCTGTGGGTTCATCACAAACCGCCCCCCCATCTTTCTCCCTTTCCCAGTGTTAAGAAGGTAAGTGAGCCACAGTCTTTACAGGATCTAGAGAAGAGTTAAAAAATATGTGGTTTATTCAAGAAAGTACTTGGCTAGACTGTATGCTGGAAGCTAATGAGTGGCAGAATTTATGTCCTCAAAGGTAGAAAGACCACAGAGGATCATGGGAAGGAGTGGTACAAATGAGCCACCAATTTTGAGAAATGTGGTTGTTAAACTTGTGGTGGCTTGAATGAATAACATCCTCCATAAGGCTCTGAGTACTGGAATCCTAGTCCCAGTGGTCGGTGCTATCTGCAGAGGTTTAGGAGGTGCTGTCCTGCTGAAGGTAGGACATCACTGAGGGCCTGGTTTGAGACCCATATCCACTTTGAGCTTGTCTCTCTCTGCTTCTTATGCCTGTTGGAAGGTGTGAGCCTTCATCTTTCTGCTAGAGCTGCCCGTCCTCCCACGCCTTCCCACCATGATGTGCTGACTCTTATTCCTCTGGAACTATAAGCCAAACAAACTCTTCCTTCTAGAAGTTGCCTTGGTCATGGTATTTTAGGACAGTGACAGAAAAATAATACAAAGGTCCTTGACCAAGTAAGCCAGGGGGGACATGGTTCTTCTGTGCACTGAGGGGTCCTTAGCGGCTACTTTTAGAACACTGAAATTTGGTTAATGAAAGTCTTGGCAAGGAACTTATAGAAATAAAAGCAAGGTATAACACAGTCCCAGAAAAACAAACAAAGAATGGTATCCCTCTTTTGTGGATGCTAGCACCAAATCCCAATTTGCAAAGCAAACTAAGCATGGTATTATATTTTTATATTTCTTTTTTTTATGAAAGCAGCAGTATGGTAAAAGGTGAATTCCTTAATTGGGCTCTAGAATTAACCTACCACTTATGTTCAGACTTGGTAATATTGGTATATGGGTGGAGAGTATGTATGCATATTTTAGAGTAATATAAAATTAAAAGGAAAAATGTGAATTCCTAAACACTTTTTGGAATTAACTTATAGATTATTTTCAGTCATCATAATGTAGGAATATGTGTGATGTGTACATATGAATATTTTAGAGCAATACAAATCAGAGGGTACAACAATAACAAAAGGACTGGGTCAAAGAACTGACTGAAAAGTAAAATTCTTCCCCAAGCAGTAAACGTCTGCAAAGAAAAACTTTAAAAAGACTGAGAAATAGATGCAACACATGTATGGCAGAATGCATTAACTCGTGAGGGGTGGGGGGATGAGTCTAAACTGGGTTGAGAAATGTTATATGAAATGTATAAAACTTCAATAAAAATATTAAAAAAAGAAATAACAAAGGCCCCTCTCCACAATTCTGATTAGTCTATCAACTTGGGACTGTCAAGCAATATAGGGAGAGAGACAGGACTGGTATATGGAACAGGATTTAATTTGAATTTGAAACATAAAATAAGGTCATGTTTTATGCACCTCAAGCTGTGAATCACAGTCATAATCATCACAGGGGAGTGGGACTTACGTCCCGCCCCAGAGAAGCTCACAATTTAGAAGATAAATCCTATAAAGTACAACCAGCTACTCAGAGTTTCAGTGGCAGATTCCCCACAGGGTAGCTAGAGCTAAAGGAGTGAACAAGATAATTTGTGTATTGATAGAAGTTTGTGAATACCAAGCAAAAAAAAAAAAAAAACAGCACAGACAAGGACATGGCCTATGGAGCACAGCCGTGGAGAGTCTAACGCTGTAAAATGACCATTGAATGTTCAGACACACAGATGATGTCAGACAGATAGACAGACACACGTACACACAAAGTAAATGCTGAAAGAATAAATTTTTCAATATTGCTATAGAAGAACTGTTTCATAATGAACATTTGCTTAAAAACCATGTAATTTTTATGTGTATTTTCTTTTTAATATTTTTATCGAAGTTATGTGCATTTCTTACAGAGTTTCTCAGTCCAATCTAGACTCATCTTGTCTTCCAGGCCCCCCACCCTGCTTATCCCTACCCTGTATCTTTTTCTGATTCTTTTCAAAGTTTTTTTTCAAAGCAGAGGATTATTTTCCTTGGGGGAACTTGACTGTTTCAGGTGGTTCCCTGTCCCTGTTCCTCTGCTGTTGTTCCCTCCAATCTGTACTGCTTCAACATAGCATATACATATGTCACACCTATAGTAAGCATATCATCTGTACACAAACTCATTTCCATATCATATTTCAGGATTCACGTTTTTCCTTTTTAAATTTATATTACTCTAAAATATGCCTATGTATTCTCCACCCATATACCAAGATTCCACATTCTAAAAACAAGTGGTGGGTTAATTCTCAAGCCTGTTAAGGGATTTGCTTTATCAGAGCACAGCTGCTTTCAGGGAAAGGTGTTGCTCAGTTTGCCTTACAACTAGGTATTTGGTGCTAGCATCCACAAATACAATTCGTCGTTTGTTTTTCTGGGACTGTGTTACTTCACTTAGCATAATATCCTCTAGTTCCATCCATTTACCTGCAAAGTTCATGTTGTCATCTTTCTTTACCACTGCATAGAACGCCATTGTGTAGATGTACCACATTTTCTCTATCCACTCATTGGTTGAAGGGCATTTGGGTTGGTTCCAGCTCTTTGCTATTGTGAAGAGAGCTGCAATGAACATGGCTGTGCATGTATCTTTGTGGTAGGATGAGTCTTGTGGGTATATACTCTGGAGTGGTATGGCTGGGTCAGGTGGTAAGCTCATCTTGAGTCTCTTCAGAGTTCTCCATACTGCTTTGCATAGTGGTTGTACGAGTTTACATTCCCACCAGCAGTGGATGAGTGTTCCCCTTTCCCTACAACCTCTCCAGCATTTGGTATCATTTGTTTTCTTGATCCTAGCCAGTCTTATCGGAGTCAGATGACATCTTAAAGTTGTTTTAATTTGCATTTCCTTAATCATTAGCGATGTTGAACATTTTTTTAAGATGTTTCTCAACCTTCTTTATTTCCTCATTTGTGAAGCCTCTGTTCAGAAAAACCACATAATTTTTTAAACACTGGAAATGTTCAGAATGAGTGACAGTTCCTTTTGTTAGCACTTAGGGTCACTCCTCCTCAGTTTGACTCCTGGTATCCTCAAGCAGTGAGAGGAATAATTTCTGCTGTGCCCTGAAGCTCTGCCATAGAAGGTATGGTGACCATCCCAGGGCAGGCGCTGAGGACCACAGGGGACAAGCATTGTGAGGACCACAGGGATGAAGGTTTTGAGGCTCACAGGGGACAGTGGTGCTGCTGAAGGCTCTCCTCTCTCACTTATCCAGTACTCCCTGACACAGTTTGGAGAAATCTAGTATAAGGAGACACTGTGGTTTTCCCTTAGACACCTACCAGTGTGTTCTCCAAAGATGAAGAGATTTCTTTGGGGGAAATGGGGAAAGCTATGATATTAATAATGAAGACAGTGGACAGGTCACGCACCTTGTTTCACATTTACGTACTGATTTCCATATTGAGGCATCGGGTCAGAGCTACCTGAATTCTCTTGCAGTGCCCTCAGAAGTAGCAGACATAAAGGGATAGGTCAGAAGGTACCAGAAACTCCCATTACACACACACAAAATCGCAATTAAAATCAGTCAGAGACCTTTCCTTTGTTAAAAGCAGAACTCTAGTTAGACCGACCTTAGAGAGCCAGAATTTCCACAGCATTCCTGACATGCTTGAACTCATATTGTGCTTTGTGAGGAAAAGTCATTATTATAAAATCCGTAGCCCTGTAAATTCCAACTACAGTTCTTATTTTTAGAACATAATACATTTTACCTAGTCTCCCTTCCCAGCATCCACTTACCTTAAAGATGGTTATGATTCTTACCTCCAGACTGCACTAGTTCAGATTCCTACAGATAGGCCATGTTTTCTCTTTTCTGTACGTGCGACCCTTTCCAATTTCCTTTCCTAAACTGTATATAAGGGATATAAGGTACGATTTGACTCAATTAGAAGAGTGGAATCATTGCTTATTTAACAGTTCACTTTTCTTTTCAAAATAACAACCATGATCTTTTAAGCAGTGCTACGAAAGTTCTAGCAATGCCTATCAATAGAAAATAGCCACGATTTATGCACACATCTTGCGGTTTTTTCAAGCTTTCTCCCTCTCCCTCTTTTTATTATAGCTCTTCCAAGTGTGCAATCAGATCTCGTTTCAAGTTCAAATGAACATGTCACCTTGGCCAGTGGTTATCTTTCTGTCCTTTTCAGATAAGTGTCTCTTCATGTATTTTGACCATCGAGTACATTTTCAAATATTTTGCTATTGAATTCTTGGATTTCTTTGTGTATTTTGGATGCTAGACCTTTACTGTAATGGGACTCATAAATGTATTCTCCCAGTCCATACCCACTCCTTTTGTTCATACAGAAAACACTTTTTAATTTATCAGTAATTTTTAAATTTTACCAGACTCTTCTTTTCAGGGAATACTCCTAAAAAGTGTCAGGTATTAAAAGTCTTCCTGTTTGGAAGTCTTCATTTCCTATTCTGCTTATTTCTAAAGTTTTGCTGTTTGGTTTTATGTTTTATTATTTTTTCTAATTTTACATTTGTAGTTTTACTTTTTTTTTTTTTTTTTTTTTTTTTTTTTTTTTTTTTTTTTGAGACAGGGTCTACCTTTAGTCCCAGCTGCTGGAGCTGGTAAATGGATGCTGGGAAGAGAGACTAGGTAAAATGCATTATGTTCTAAAAATAAGAACTGTAGTTGGAATTTACAGGGTTACTGATTTTATAATAATGACTCTGGGGGGGAGCTGCTATGTACACCAGGCTGGCCTTGAACTCACAGAGATCTGCCTGCCTCTGCCTCCTGAATGCTGGGATTAAAGGCATGTGCCACCATGCTGGGCTGTAGTTTTACATTTAAATCTGCAATCTAGGTTGAGATAATGTTTATGCAAAGCTGATGTTTAAGTTGAGGTTTACTTTCCTTGATTACTTCATAAACCATTTGGTAGAAAGACTCTCTCCCTATGGATCTGCCCCTTCCCACAGATCCGCCCAACACTGCTGCTGCATACCCCTGAGCTCTGCATTCTAGCACTCCACTATCACTGCAGCGCAGTGTCCTGCCTCCTGTAGCTATGGTCCTTAACTCTGCAGAATCTTCTTTCTTACTTTATTCTCTTTTCTCAGGATTATTTCAGCAGTTTGGGGGTTTGTGTCCTGCCATACTAAAGCAATATATTCCTTTTCAAATAAAAGAGGGTATTTTGATAGAAATTGCAATAAATTTGTAATCCAGCTTAAAAAAAATAAAAGAAACTTCATCCTATGCTGAGTTCAAATCTGTGAACACAGTGAGTCTTCCAGTTTATTGAAGTTGCCCTTGATTTCTTTCTTTTCCATCGTTTCTTTGATGGTATCATTCCCATAACAGATTTGTAAATGTCTTGCATCATTTGCCAATTGTAATATTTTTATAAATTAAAGTTTCTACATGTACTGTTACATTTTTTAAATTGGTATTTGTGATTGATCTTACATCCTGTGGCTTTGATGATAGTATTTCGCCATTATTTGAAGTTTCCTAGATCAGTCTAGATTTTCTGTCCGGCAGTCATGTCATTTTCATGAGAAAAACATTATGTCTTTGCAATCTATGTAATTCTATTTATTTTTCCTTTATTTTGCTGGATAACACTTCTAGTATTATTCAGGATCATGATAAGAGAAGCTGAAATCCCTTCTTTGTTTCTGAGTAGGGGAAAACATCCCACTTTTTGTTAATAAGCATAGTGTTAGCTTTGTAGATGTTCTTTAGCAAATGGAGGGAATTCCCTAGGGTCCCAACTTTATCATGAATAGGTGGTGGGTGTTGTCAAATAATTTCCAATGTTGACTGATACACGTGTCTGATTTTTTCCTTATGATGTAAAAAAAAAATAATGGTTCATTTTTAAATTGAGCTAGCCTTATTTCTCTGAAGTAAATCCCAGGTGATAACTACTTATAATTATTTTATACATAACTGAATATTTCTCCATGTTCTGAGGGGACTTGTGTTTAAATTGAGAACTAGTATCAGTCTTTTGTTTTCCATGTTTATTTTTTGTCAACACTAGAAAACTTATAAAATGAGGTTGGGAGTATTCTTTCCTTTTTTGTGTGTGTGGGGGAGGTTGTATAAAACAGGTTTCAATTCTCTTGTAAATATTCTGTAAAAGTCATTGAAATCTAGAATGTTTAATTTTTTTCAGGTTATAGGGTTTTTAGATGAATTATGTCTTCCTCATTGAGTTTTATTTGTTTATGGGTTTTGAGGAAATAGCCTATTTATTTTAAGTTGTCATATTTACAAGAATAAAATTGCTCATGGTATTTTCTGGTTATGCACCAGATGGGTGGGAAACCAGTGTTGATATCCCTGTTTCGTGGTGGAGACTTGGGGTCCCTGTCTTCTTTTTTTCATTTTTGTCAGACTTGCTTAAGATTTATTAACTTGTTTAAACAAAAGCTTAAGCTGGGATTCATTGGCTGTTCTCTATTCTTTTTAAATTTTCAATACACTTGATTTCTCTCATTGTTATTTCATCTTTTATCTGTTTGATTTACACTTATTCTCCTTTTTTCTAGTCTCTTTAAGTAGGAACTTAAACTATTGCTTTGAAGTCTTTTATTATAGATAAAGGTTTCATGTTTGATTTTCCTGATCAGCCCTGCAGAAGATGCTTTCATATGTTTGACATGCTGTATGTTTTTACTTTGTTCTTGTATCTATTTCAGATTTCTTATTTAGCATATGGTTTATGTAGAAGGACCTTGATTAGGGAATTCCGTCTTGTCCAACTTTGTTTCTTGTAAGGTCAGGGAGCACAGTCTACAGGGAGCACACTGTAGGGAACACTGTCTTCAGGGAGCACACTTTGTAGGGAGCACAGTCTGTAGGGAGTACTTTCTGCAGGGAGCACAGTATTCAGGGAGCACACTGCAGGAAGCACACCCTGCAAGGAGCATACTTCACATACTCTATGTGATCTCCATTCTACTAAACCTGTGAGTCATGTCTCATGGGACTCTTCGCTCAGTGTTAAAATTTGAATTTGAGTTTCTTGTCAGCAGCATGTAGTTGAGTACATTTACCTAAATCCATAATGACAGTCTCTCTTTTTTTTTTTTTTTGATTGGTATATTTAGATCATATATTCATGATAATTGTTTGCATATTAACACTTAACGTGATGGACATTATGGCCACTCTCTTGTAATCCCAGTGCTTGGGAGGTAGACACAGAAGTTGATGACTTTGAGGCCTTCCTGAGATGCACATGAATTTTTGTTTGCTTGTTTTAATTTAAATGTTCTAGGGAATCTTTGCTTCGTTCTTGTCTTTAAGGACTTTTCCAAATATAAAAGTCCTTTCAGCATTCGAAATCTGACGTGTTACTTTCCTTTGGCCTCTGATTTCTGATCCAGAATTCAGCTGCCATTTAAGTTGCTGCTCTTTATTTCCTGATTGCTTTCAAGATATATTCTTTGTCTTCAGGTTTTAGATTACGGTATTTTCTGTCATGATTTTTTTTAATCTTAAATCTGTAAGTGCCTTTCTTTACTCAAATTGATGAATTATTCAGTCATTATTTATCCAAAATTCAGCATTTAATGTAATTTTAAACATTATTTTTGGCTTTTTGAGTAGCCCAGGCTGGCCTTCTGTTTGAAGTGATCCTCCTGTTTCAGCTCCCAATTGTGAACCAGTGAGTACACATTTTAATCAATAATGTCCATACTTGACCCCTCACCCAAATTCTCTCAGACACTGATGATGTGAATAGAGGACCCTTGTCATGGCCATGTACATGTATGGGTTCTGATCGCTTTTATTCTGAATTTTTTGAGACATATGTCCCTATAGCCCCTACTGGCCTCAAAATCACTACATAGACCCTGGCTGCCCCCAGGCTCCTGAGTGCTGGGATAAGAGGTGTGTGCTACCATGCTTGGCTGCTTTTTATTTTATTTTGATTCATACAGAGTATTTTCTATATATTGACTGAATTTGGTAAACTGAATTACTTGTATTGATCTCTTTGTAAGCTCTTTGGTACCAAACCATCATCAATACCATGGTGTTAACCCCATCCAGCATGTTATATTATGGGGTGTAAATGTGTTGCCCAGACAGCTCTCCAACGTCTGGACTCAATCAATCCTCCACCCTTAGGCTCGAAATGGCTGGGACCACAGACATGCACTGCCATACTCCACACTTTGTATTCATTTCTGTAATGTCCATTTGGCTCCTTTAATAAGATGTTTCTTTATTGCTGGGATGTTACTTGTTTATTTGTTTGTTTTGTTGTTGTTGTTGTTGTTGTTGTTGTTTTGTCTTTTTGAGACAGGGTCTCCCCGTAGCCCCAGCTTGTCCTGGAACTCGCTCTGTAGACCAGGCTGGTCTTGAACTCACAGAGATCCACCAGCCTCTGCCTCCCAAGTGCTGGGATCAAGGGAATGTGCCACCATGCCAAGCATTTTTTTTTAAAGAGAATAATTTAGTAGATTTTAAAAATCGTTTTTATGGTATATGCTTCAGACTTTGTCAGATCTGATACCTGTTCATCTCAGTGTCCTACCAGAGATAGTCTTGTCATTCAACTTGGAAATCTCTGTTCCTAATGTGGTGTTTGGTTTGTTGTTGTAGTCTCTTGGATATTTTAGCTATCATCTTATGAATATCTGGTCTTACCTAAATTTTGTTTTAGCATGTGCTCACCTTATTTAAGTTAAGCACAAAGCCACAGTTTGGGGGCTGTGGCTCCACTGACACTTAGCTTTCAGTGCTTGCAGTGCTCTGTAGATTCTTACAGTTTTTCTGCTGTACTAGGCTCCCACTGGCCCATGCTGCCATTGCCCGTGGAGGAGGAAGTTCTTACCCCTCCCTAGCAATGCCACTGTCTCATGGTGAAGAAGGGAAGTCTCAGACCTGTGCGGGCACCGATGGGGTCAGTTTGCCTGTGCTGTCCCACAATCTTGTCATCTCTACAGCCACACTAAGCTGCTTGTTGTAGAAGGGTCTCTTTTTTCCATGTTGGTTTGGCTTTATTTAGTATTTTGTAGGAGTGGTGTGAAGAGTTTCCCACCTGGGAGGGGAAGATGGCATACCTTTTCTTCCTTACTGTCACCAAAGGCCAGACTCGGACTGATCCCTCTTGCTTTGGGCGCCAGCTTCACTGTTGTGATCAAGTTTCCTTGTTGTCCTAAAAGGGTGAATTTATTAAGTATATAGCAAGCAAAAGTAAAAGAATTATCAGCAAGTAGCAGATGGCTACTAGAACATCATCTAAGTAGGAGTCAGCAGTATCCAACCTAGATGACCAGAGTACCCTGGTTGAGAGAGCAAACAAAGGTAACATCATGAAATTGGAGGCTTACAAACTTTCAGGAATGCCCACTGGGGAACCTGAGAGAGTCCCAGGCACAGAGACCTCTCCATCCTTTCCAGGGATAAGCTTTTGGCTTCTCCAACCACTACCAGTATTTTCGTATTATGGGCTAACCAACAATAACATTGCTTGGAAATGACTTACATTCTGCCTGTTTGCAAACATTGTGTGCTTTTGATGTCCTTGTTGTTTTGAGGCAGGGCCTCACTCTGTGGCCCTGGATGACCAGGCAATCTCTAATACACTACACTTGCCTTGAACTCAGAGATCTACCTCCTTAGTCTGTGAGCTGCTACACCCAGAAAGGACAAGGTTTTTATACCCCTGACAGCTTACTGTTCCTCCCTCTCCCTGTTACACAACCAGGGAGCCAGCCTGAAACAGGAATTGAGAGAACACAAGAGAGGGCCTCCTAACCACCCTTAAACAGCTCATGACAATTTACCTGTATAATGCACATTATAAGGAGGTATGCGGCTTCTGTTCAAATATTTCCATCAAGATGTGCCAGGCGAGTTCATCTCCTGTTGCAGGGTACATGAGGTACCCCACGGTCTTATAGCCGCTTGGTTCTGACATTCCAAACCCACCCACAATCCCACCTTTCAGAGCTCTGCAGCTCTTTGGATCATCTCCAGGGTTTGTAGTTGGACAGCATAGAGAAGCAGAGAGAAATTCACCTCCATGGTACTGTTTGTTATTTGCTATATGATTCCTGTTTTGCCCAGTCATTTTTTTCTTTTTTTTTTTTTATTGATGCTTTGTGTATTTCATACATCATTTTCCAATTCAGTTCAGGCATATTTCCCATTCCCTTTCCCCCACCCCAACCCACCCCATCTCAGATCATGCATTCTGCCATAACTGTCCTGTATCTTTCTCTCAGCTTTTTTTTTTCATTTTTTAGCAATAAGTGATAATTTGTGAGTACAAGCATCCTTCCTGTAAAACCAATCTGCAAGCAGTTGTGCCCAAACCCACACAGATCATGGGTCCCACCATCCAGCAGGGGGGGGGCTTGTATGTTCATTCAAGTTGATCAAATAAGTGTCCAGACTACATTGCTGTAGTTTCACCATTCACCCCAATGGCAGCAATTACATTCTACCACGCCCCCTCTTCTGCAGATTGTTCCCTAGGCTTAGTAAAGGGGCACAGGTGGATGAGAAGCAAAACAGTCTACTTTCTCTGGAGCTGTTTTCTTGGACTCTGGTCAATTCTGGCTGTTTTCTTTCATGGGCTGACAGCTTGTCCAGGCATAACCTTTCGATCCTACTAATGAAGCACACGCAATTAGATATATAGGTATTTAAACAGTACTAATTGTTATGGTAGGTTACTTTGGTATAGACACAGATGTTTGGATGGTATGTTAATCCATGAATTACATTTTCTTCTGTTACGTATGACAGGGTCTTCGTGTGGGTTATAACATCTCCTAACCATTAGAGGATGTAAGCTTGTGGCATCAGCCATGGGTTATTCCTCCAAGGAGAGAGCTAATAGCAAATTAGATTTGGGATATACCGACATATGGCTGCCACTTCTGCACAGTATTTCCAGGCAGGTGAGGTGTAGCTGGTGCTGATGGAGGAGTCTTACTTGACTCAAGGAGACCTATATTTGCTTTATTGGTTTAGTGGTCTTTGGTAACACTCTCTGGTATTCCAGAGACCATCTGAATAGTTGCAAGTGCAGTCTCCATACATCTTTCCCATTTTTATATCAGGTCTTCAACAGCAGGGCCTTATCGCCACTCTTCCTGCAGATATCCCAGTTTGGAGGCAAGGAACCTTTACCTTTTGTGGGGGCTTGGATCCCCTGGCCGACATCTCATTGGTAGAATAATCCATTGTTGATGTCAGAGCTCCTGTATTAATATATTTTGCTTAAGTGCATAGCTTAAGGAGACTTTAGCATTATATTTGGTCTCTTGTAAAATCGGTAAAACTGCCTTTTTTAATTGACTAATGGACATAGAAACTGTGAAAAGGATTATTCTCTATTCAGAACCAAATATATTGCCCAGTCATTTTGATCTTATTTGTTGCCCATGTGTATGGCTAGACATCCAGTTGTCCCTATTTTATGAAGGACCTGTGATCAAGGGAAGCATCTCTTACTTAACTGTTGTGCTGGCAGTAGTCCAGTCTCGAGTGGCACGTGAAGTGAGTTACTGCACCTACCCTTCCCAGCATCTGCTGTTGCCCACTTCATGCTTAAATGTCCTGCTGTTTCCTTTGCTCTGTGGTTTTCTTCATGAGCTATAATTTTTAATATTGTAGTTAAGTATGTGTTTGTGTGCATGGTCATGAGTTCAGGTGCATGTGTGTTTGCTTATAGAGGCTAGAGGCCATCCTTGGGTGTTTTTAGATAGTCTCTAAGTACCCTAGAACTTGTAAGTTTGTTTAGCCTGGCTCTTGAGCCCCAGAAGAACCACCTGCTTGTACCCCCCACCCAGTACAGAGATTGCAAACACTGCCAGGTTGGGGTCCTTCTACATGACCCCAGGTTGGGGTCCTTCTACATGGCCCCAGGTTGGGGGTTCTTCTACATGTCCCCAGGTTAGGGTCCTTCTACATGGCTTCTGAAACAAAAACCCACAGCCTCCTGTTGCATGTAAGCACTTAATGAACTGAACCACCCCCAGGTCTGGGTATACATTTAAAAATTAATTTTTGAAGGTTTGGAGGATTCTTGAAGAGACATGAATCTTCAAAATTAAAAAGCCGTGTCTCATGTCTTTGAAGAGTGTCAAAAGCAGTGGCAGCCACAGAGTAGATACACTTGCCAATACGAATTGAGACAGGCCAAACAACAGTGCTCTCTCTTTTTTCTTATTTGTCTTTTTACTAAGATCCCGAGTTTTATATCTGAAGTACAATTTCTCTGGTCTTACTGATTATTTATTTCTGGTTTTACTTTCCTTTTGGATGCTTAAGGCTACACGATTAGCCCAGATTAAACAAGGTTTTTAGTTTCTTGAGGTCAGTTGAGGACCTGGTCCTCAGGGGGCTCCTCTCTGGGATTTTTTGGGAGGGAGGGGGAGCCCCTGGCTCCTTTCAGCTTTTCATTTACCAGTTCCATCCACACGAGGACAAAGTCAGGTCTTCCTAGACCAGGTTTCCTTTTCTGAAGCATGAGCAGACTTTCCTCTTTATAGACTGGACACTGGCTGAAGTCCCATTAGTGGATCTCCAAGACCTCCCTGAACAGGAAGACTGGTGACCCACATTTGCAGGATATTTCAAGAGATGCCCCCTGCATAGTCCCCTATGACTTGGTTTATCTCTTAGGTCAAGGAACAAAGCTATCCTTTAGGTCCCTCAGCCAAATTGGTATGGGCTTTCAGTATGGTTGTTAAGCACCCAGAAAGTTACAGCAGCCTGATATATTGCACCTATATTAAAATTGTATCTTTTGGGGGGCTGGAGAGATAGCCTAGCAGTTAAGAGCACCGACTGCTCTTGCAGAGAACCTGGGTTCTATCCCCAGCACCCACATGGCGGCTAAGAACCATCTGTAACTCCAATTCCAAGAGAACTCCAGTTCCAGGGGAATCCGAGACCCTCTTCTGACCTTCGTGGCATTGCATGACACGGGTGCACAAACCTACATGCAGACAGTACATTCATACACATACAAAAATAAATAAAAAATTAAAAAGAATTGTATCTTTTGAAAACAAACTGTATGTTATTTCCTAACCATATATTTCTTGATTTGCATTTTTCCATTTTAATTTTATATTACTCTAAAAGATACATACCCTCCATCATATACCAAAGATCCAAGGTCTGAAAATAAATGGTAGGTTAATTCTAGAATCTGTCTAGGGATTCACAATATAAGAGCACAGTTGTTTTCAGATCATGAGGACTATAACATTAATGTTGCTCAGTTTGCCTTACAACTAGGTACTTGGCGCTAGCATCCACAGATGAAGGATACCATTAGTCGTATTTGTTTGTTTGTTTGTTTGTTTGTTTTCTGGGACTGTGTTACTTCACTTAGCATAAAATATTCTAGTTCCATCCATTACCTGCAAATTTCATGATGTCATCTTTCTTTACCACTGCATAGAACTCCATTGTGTAGATGTACCACATTTTCTCTATCCACTCATAGGTTGAGGGGGCACTTGGGTTGGTTCCAGCTCTTTGCTATTGTGAAGAGAGTTCAAATAAACATGGCCGTACATGTATCTCTGCATTAGGAAGGGTCTGGTGGATATATACCCAGAAGTGGTATTGCTGGGTCAGGTGGTAGGCTCATTTTGAGTCTTTTAAGGGTTCTCCACACTGCTTTCCATAGTGGTTGTACAAGTTTGCGTTCCCACCAACAGTGGATGAGTGTTCCACTTTCCCCACACCCTCTCTTCGTATCATTTGTTTTCTTGATCCTAGCAGCCTTCTTGGAGTGAGATGATATCTTAAAGTGGTTTTCATTTGTATTTCCTTAACTGTTAGTGATGTTGAACACTTTTTCAGATGTTTCTCAGCCATTTATATTTCCTTGCTTGTGAAGTATGAGGCATGTGCAAAGTCATACACCTTTATTTTTTGAATATGGACATTAGTTTTCTCCATCAGTATTTATTGAGATCATTATCTTGCTCATTAAATGGCCCCCTGGTTATCAGCTGACCTCACAGAAGCGCCTTTGTTCCTATAGTCTCCCTTCTACTCCACTCAGCCCAGGTCTGTCCTTCAGAGTGCAATCCACCTTCACTATTGTATAATCATGGCGAGTTTTGAGTCCTCCAAATTTGTGCTATGTTTCCACATTTTTTTTACTATTTTAGGTCCCTTGTAATTTCATATAAATTTTAGAATATAATTGTCACCATCTTCCTAAAAATGGCAGTGTAAATTCTATGAGGGATTGTCTTGATCAGTAGATTACTTTATCAAGAGTTACCACCTGCTGGGCATGGTGGCGCAGGCCTTTAATCCTAGCACTTGGGAGGCAGAGGCAGGTGGATCTTTGTGAGTTCAAGGCCAGCCTGGTCTACAATGTGAGTTCCAGGACAGCTGGGGCTACAGGGAGACCGTGTCTCGAAAATACTAAAAAAAAAAAAAAAAAGAGTACACCACCTTGATAGTACTCACTAGTCTAATCCATGAACATGAGTTGTTTTTTTTTTCATTTATTTAGGTCTTCTCTCATTTTATCCAACAGTGTTATATAGGCTAAAGGCACACTTCAGCTGCACAGATACATTTTCCCAGACAGAATCCTGGGTTCAACTCCCAACACTACCTTCTGTAATTAAATGTATGTTTTGTTTTTCTTGTCCAATATATTATTTCATTTCTTTCCTTTTTTAGCTTATTTTCCCTAGATAGAACTCACAATACAATATTTGTGGATCCTTTTGTATTTATTGCACATGGAGTTCACTGAGTCATTTTGATTGTGATTTTAATATAAAATATGGGGATTTTTAGCAAATATTGCTTTGTTATTTGGTCCACGCTATTTGCTCTTTTCCTCTTGAATTCTTGCTGTGTCTATGAGGGTCTGAATCTTCTCAACTTTTCTGTCTCCGTTCCTTGGAGTCCACAGCATCTCCCCATCTCCAAGCTCACTGATTCTGTTGAAATATCTACAGTTGACTGTACAGCACCTCTAAGGAAGTTCTCATTTCTGTTATTCTACATTACAGCTCAAGTATGATCATGTGCTTCTCAATGGGATTTCTGGGCTAGTGAGATGTTTCAGTGGGCAAAGCACTGGCCATCAAACCTGAGGTCCTGAGTTCAATCCAGGGACCCTCATAGTGAAAAGAGAGAACTGGGTTTCCTATGTTGGCTGTGATCTCAACACAAGTACACATGCGCGCACACATGCATGTGCATACACACAGGATTAAATGTATTAACATTTATTAGTACTCTTCCTTTGGTGTGGTAGTGTGGTATTGTGTGTCTACTCTTTTGCTTAATCATACTTCCTTTAATCCTTTAAACCCAAAAGGACAGACACTTTCAAGTGTTGGCTATGCCTGACACATGGTTCCTCTCAGGGGTGATTTCTGTTGCCTCTTTTCTTACTTTTTTTCTTTTTGAATTAAGTATTACACACTGCATGCCTCCTAATATTCTGTCAAAAACTGAATATCTTCTGTAGCACATTGAAGCTTTTGTGGCGCAGATCCCCCACTGGTTTTGCTTGCTTGTTTACTTATTTAGTGAATGGTTGGACTATTTTAGTGAATTTTATATCCCACACCCAGTGTCAAGCTGCAGTCTTTGTTCCTTGGGGGCACGGCCCCTGGGTCTAAGGAAAGCCACTGTGGGATGAAGATGGCCTTTGTTTCAGCAGTGCTCCCTGTCACTCACTGTCTTTGGCTGAAAGTCCTAGCAAAGCACCAGTGCTTCCTGGCTGATCTTTCTCTTGTTTTCAGCCATTGTCCCAAGGTGTGAATTCTTTACAAACTGATTCAGTGGGTCTTGGTCTTTTTTAGCAGATTTTTGAAGTCAGTTTTTGAGATTGGTTCTGACACCAGGAGGATTTTACCCAGCTGTCCTTTTCTTCTGTTCTCTCTGGCAAACAATTGGCATGGCCCACAGTTTTGCCTGTATGTCAGATGGCCTCCTTACTGTCCTTCCAACTGCCTTTCGCCACCTCTTCCTTTCCTTCACAGGCATGAATGTCTCTACAGTTGGTTGAGAATCCCGTCCTTCTGGAAACCAGAACCTCTCTGTTTTGGGGATGCTCTTCTTTCAAAGCAAATTTCTGAGCTGTGTCTGTGGGACTTCCAACAACACAGCAGTGTGTTTCTAAGCGACAACTTGCATTTGAAGTTGAGCACTTGGTGATGTGCTCAAAGGTCATAAGGCTTCTTGGCTCACTTTACCCAGCATGAAACCAATGTCTTGGAGATTGTGGAGGCCCTTGTGTCTCCCCACCACCTTTCTGGAGGTAGAGGCACCTTTCCACCAGCTGCTGCTGGGCAGAGGAAGGATATCCCACACACATCTGCCTAGAACTCAGCCTAGGGAACTGGCCTAGGATAAGTGAGAGATAGCCCTGTGTTCTTAGCTGCAACCAGATGATGAATTCTTCCATGCTGAACTGCAGCACCAAAGAGGAGTAGATTTTATTCAAATACAATGGATGCTTGCTGCTTTTGCTAAGTTTTAGCTGACTTTTAAAAAAATTTTATTTATTTATTTTTTATGTGTATGAATGTACTGTCTGCATGTAGGTTTGCGCACCCATGTCGTGCAATGCTGCGGAGGTCAGAAGAGGGTCTCGGATTCCCCTGGAACTGGAGTTCTCCTGGAATTGGAGTTTCAGATGGTTCTCAGCCGCCATGTGGGTGCTAGGGATTGAACCCGGGTCCTCTGCAAGAGCAGTCAGTGCTCTTAACCACTAGGCTATCTCTCCAGCCCCAGTTTTAGCTGACTTTTTGAGTAGACATGTCCTTGCTTTCTGTATGCACTCAGAACGATTTCTTGTCTTGAAATGTTTTAAAATAACGTTCACCAGTTTCACTGAGAAGCAGGTTCCCAAAGTTCTGTGTTTCATGACTGAAAGGAAGCCAGCTGTGATGAGGTTTTTTCACTGCTGGGCCCCAGCTCTGATCTTTACAGCATGGCTTCTTCCATTGGCGACATCCTCCTTGTCCTTCAAGCTTCTGTTAGCTGCATGTCATCACTGAAGTACTTGCTTCAAGAAGAGTGCTTTCTGAGCGTTGGTAATAAAAAAAAATGCCTCTTTCCAGCCTTGCACTTGAATATTACTGAATACTTAAGTTATTCTTTTTTTCTTTTTTTGTCTTTTCAAGACAGGGTCTCTCTGTAGCCTCAGCTGTCCTGAAACTCTGTAGACCAGGCTGGCCTTGAACTCACAAAGAGTGATGCTCTATAGTTTCGTATATAGATACTTATTCTTCTGTATTTGAGCATTAAAATATGTTACAGAGAATATGAGACTTATTTTTATGTTTGATTGAATGGTTGATTAACTTTATTTGTTCTGTTTTTCCTTTTAATTGGAAATTTGTTCATAAAACAACTGTTTTATTTATGTGTCTCGAAAACTACTTTTGCATTGTAGAAATTAAATAATTTATTGAACATATATTTTAAGCATGTCTACTTTTATTGATATACATTTTTACATCCTTTTAAGCGATTTATTTTGTTCTCTTCATTCAAGAGAGTACTTCTTGGCTGGGAAGGTGGAAAGGGGAACGGTCACTTTCAAATCAGGCACCAGAGACAGAGTAGAAGATCAGATTTAATTCCTGTTGTCAGGGACCCAGGGGAATTCTCTGAAAAGCCTGAGTCCCAGGCAGTGGTTTTGTGTGGAATTTATAGACAGTCCAGCATCATTCCAGATCCACTCCAGCACTGGTGGCCTCAAATTCCTGCCTCTGTGACTGTGGACCCATCATAGGGGTTTCTAATCAGTCTGACAGAGACCATGCAAAGGGGTCTGTAACTTTTAGTTCAGGGGCCATGCCCTAGACTTCCAAGCAGGAGGCATATTTACAGAAGTGTAAGCAAAGGTTGGGCAAGAAGGTGTTTTCCTGGACAAACATGCTGTTTCTTCATCTGAGCAAGGACTGTACTCAGATAAGCTGCTCTGGGATTTCTCAATTTTCCCTTTTTTCCTCAATTAATTTTAGATTTCTTTTGCACATACACATCTACACTCACACACAGAGATAAGTATTCATGTATACTCCACACACAGATACACGCACAAAAGTGTGCTTCCCATGTGTTTCTAATATTTTTTCTTATATTCCTCTTTTTTGGTCATTTTATTACACTGTTTACTTTGGAAAGATAAAGATACTAATGTAGAACTCTCTTTTTATACTCATTTTTTTTTCTTTTCTTATTGACTTAGGTCACTTTGCACTGATGTTACATTTCATTTAAATTCCACGAGACTCTGGTGCACACTGTACTTTTCTAGATCCTGGGACTCTTTGAGTTTTCTTTTCTTTTTTTTTTTTTTTTGGTCTTTTTTGAGACAGGGTCTCTCTGTAACCCCAGCTGTCCTGGAACTTGCTCTGTAGACCAGGCCGGCCTTGAACTCACAAAGATCTGCCTGCCTCTGCCTCCTGAGTGCTAGGATTAAAGGCATGTACCACCATGCCTGGCCAGTTTTATTTTCTTTCCAAATGGAATATTTAGCTGTTGGGCTTCTTATACTCCTTTGTTTACTCTTTCTTTTTCATTTTCTTTTTTTTTAATATTTTCCTAATTTCCTGTGCTTCTCTCATTTAATTTTTCTCAGCTTTATGTCATCACTCTGTGTGGTATCTTGAAAGCGTGTTGGCAGTGTGGAAGGACAGTCCCCACTGGGACATCCTGGAGCAGAAGCCACACTATGAAGACCCCTCCCGTGGTCCTCCTGCACAGGACGTCAGAAGCACTGTTTAGACTTCCCTATACATAGACACAGCTTGGGGAGGTTCATGACTGCTGAAGCCTGAGATGGTCATTTAATTGAGATATGACCCTAGACAGGAGGACTGTTGTAAAATGGAGCAGAAGGTGTCCCTTGAGCGAGGTCTTTCCTATGCATCTTGTTTCTGAGGGTTGGGGCCCTTCTTTTCAATTTTTCTCACTGATCATTTCTTTATCTTACCTCTCCTTTCATTCTTCCCTTCTCTCTGCAACCTTAAGAGTAGATATGGCTGTGGTTACTCTGTAGTATGAGGGTGCATGTTAGACCATGGTGCTAGTCAGAAAGGAGGGGGGTCCAGCTGTGTACAGTCCAAGAGTCTCCGCTCTTCTGAAATTGTATCTTCACCAACCAGTGATGCTTCCCATTACTGTGATGCAACCTTGAAAATGGCCTGCACTGCAGACATTTCCATTGGAATATTGAGTGTTTTTAATCTTAAAGAGTCTCTGCACTCAAAACAGAACCCCACACAATGTCAGGACTTTGTATCATAGAACATCAATGAACCTCACACGATGTCAGGATCCCTGTATTATAGAACATCAGTAAAATGTTCCCAGATTTGTGGACTGACCTTCTTCCCTCAGCAGTGCTTTTGGGGAGTAATGCTGAGGTTAGAGTGACTGTCTGTTCCCACTTTTGCGAACTACTGTATCTAGGCTGCGTACCATTAAAGTCTTACTGCTCTTCTACTTTCATTCTTTCATTTCCCCCCTTCATTTTGTTAGCAAATGAGTTGTCATTAATTCATAAGCTGCATGACCATTCATACAAACTGATTTTGCATTAGTTTATTTCGTGAAAGCCCTTGACATTTGAAGTATACTTTCACTTGTAAAGAGTAAGCTTCAGTCTGAATTTCTCCAAGGCATTTTTTTTTTTTTTTGGTCTTTTCGAGGCAGGGTCGGTCTCTCTGTAGTCCCAGCTGTCTTGGAGCTCACTATGTAGAGCAGGCTGGCCTTGAACTCACAGAGATCCACTTACCTCTGCCTCCAGAGTGCTGGGATTAAAGGTGTGCACCACCACGCCTGATTCTCAAAGGCATTTTATATTTGATCTTTAGACCTTCTCTATAGAGTGTATCACTAACCAAATGTCTAGGGCCACAGGGGTTATAGTTTTCTTGTTTCCTTTCCCTTCCTTCCTTCCATCCTTCCTTCTGTCCTTCCTTCCTTCTGTCCTTCCTTCTTTCCTTCCTTCCTTCCTTCCATCCTATCTTCCATCCTTCCTTCCATCCTTCCTTCCTTCCTTCCTTCTGTCCTTCCTTCCTTCTGTCCTTCCTTCTTTCCTTCTTTCATTCCTTCTGTCCTTCCTTCCTTCTGTCCTTCCTTCCTTCCTTCTGTCCTTCCTTCCTTCCTTCTTTCATTCCTTCTGTCCTTCATTCCTTCTGTCCTTCCTTCCTTCTGTCCCTTCCTTTCTTCCTTTCTCTTTCATTTCCTTTCCATTTTTTTGAATATTGGCATATTCATAATGAAATATCTTGGACCCAGTTCTAAACTTAAGATTTGGTTCTGTATGCACCTTGTACTCATCGGCTAACGGAAATTAGACATGCTTTCCAATGCAGCTGCGTTCTGACAGTGGCCCATCACGTGACGTCATCTGTGGAACTTTCCAGTGCAGCTGTGTTCTGACAGTGACCCATCACATGACGTCATCTGTGGAAGTTTCCAGTGCAGCTGCGTTCTGACAGTGGCCCGTCACGTGACATCATCTGTGGGACTTTCCAGTGCAGCTGCGTTCTGACAGTGGCCCATCATGTGACATCATCTATGGAAGTTTCCAGTGCAGCTGCGTTCTGACAGTGGCCCATCAAGTGATGTCGTCTGTGGGACTTTCCACTCATGCCCTCGTGGACATGCTCACAGAGATTCAAGTTTCAAGCCTCTCAGATTCCAGACTTCTGTGTCAGGGATGCCAATTAATACCTTTATCATCTACGTTTTAGTTCTTATAAAAACTAAGTTCATTCAAATAAGGTGTGCCTATTGAATCCTCTTTTACATATGAAAAAACAATATTTCAATGTACACTTTTGGTATCTTAGGAATGTTCTTCTTAATGCTGTTGTCAATGCATAAGATCAGGTCCAGGGGCTGGAGAGATAGCCTAGCGGGTAAGAGCACCGACGCTCTTGCAGAGGACCCGGGTTTGATCCCCAGCACCCACATGGCGGCTAAGAACCGTCTGTAACTCCAATTCCAGGAGAACTCCAGTTCCAGGGGAATCCGAGACCCTCTTCTGACCTCCGCGGCATTGCACAACACGGGTGCACAGACCTGCATGCAGACAATACATTCATACACATACAAAAATAAAAAAAAAATAAAAAAAATAAAAGATCAGGTCCAGTCAGCATAAATGAGACTGGTTTTGGAACTAAACATATCCTCTCATGATTGCTTTTTGATAAATCCATCCTGTGATATAACCCAAATCCTACTGTGAATGAGAAACATATTAGATGACTATGGTGATGTCCTTATTCAGACTACGCCAGTAAGATCAGCATTACCTGAAGAGGAGCGTTTCAGAGAAGGGAGTGGGCCTGGAGCTCTCCTGTGGTAGGTAAACTCAAGCATTACCCACCAGTCTTAAGGACTCACAGGAAGGACAGACAGTTCTTATCTAGGAATAGTTTACAAAGGCAGGTGATTGAAACTTAGCTACTTCCAGATAGGCAAAAACAAGAGCTCCATGTTTTGGGAGCAGAGGCCCAGGTAAAGAAGGATATTAGCAGTTTCCCTCACTGCTGATGAAGAGCCATACTGGTTTCTCTACAACTCGTAGAACAGAATGGGATAGGCACCTGGTCAGAACAAAGCAGAGAAGAAGTGATGTCTGTAGGACTCTATTGACAGTTTCATTCTAATGGGTGGTCTTCTTAAAGAGGTGGCAGAGGCCACTTGCTTTAGAGCCATAGAAATAAGTGTTTCAGGGGGCTGGAGAGATGGCTCAGTGGTTAAGAGCACTGACTGCTCTTGCAGAGGACCTGGGTTTGCTTCCCAGCACCCACATGGCAGTTAAGAACCATCTTTAACTCCAGTTCCAGGGGAATCCTACACCCTTTTCTGACCTCCGCAGCATTGCATGTCATGGGTGCACCACCCTACTTGCAGACATTACACACATACACATAAAAAAAAGAAGAAAGGGTTTCAGAAGACAGTACCTAAAATAATAAAGGAAGGTCTGACTGGAATGGTGTTATTAAGGAAAGGGCCACAGTTTCCATTACAACATTTTCTTATAAGGTCACCATTGTTTTGTTTGCTTTTCACAAATGTTCTTTGTTTTCAACACCCAGAACTCTTCATTCAAAAATAATTTGATATCACATTAAGAAATCAAACTATGTGCCTAAGGACAATATATGCTGCTATACAAGTATTTTAGAACAGTTGGCATATAAGAATATCAAATGTACAAAACACAGGCGAAATCTAAATTCAGTATATATTTTAAAAATGAATTCACTTAAGAACTTCAACATTTAAAAAGAGCTTAAAGTTATTTCTAACAACAAGAGTCCTACCCCATATTCTGTAGTTTCTGTGAGCATAGAAGTAAGATTTAGCATATTTAAAAATTAAAAAACATTCGCTAAACCCATAATCAAAATAAGTCCCAATAGACTATATCTGATAATTTATTCACCATGAGTAAATAAAAATTGGCCAGGAGAGATGGCGCAGTGGTTTAGAGCACCGGCTGCTTTGCAGAGGACCCAGGTTCCCAGTGCTTACATGGTAGTTTACAGTACCCACAACTGTAGTTCCTCATCTCCAGTGGCTAGCATTCCTAGTGCTGGGAGACATTATGCATCATCAGCCTGACCCGGTGCGAGTAACCAACCACACATTTATTGGATTTGAGATCCATTGCATAGGATGGATCCCACACCTGACATTAATATCAGACTTAGGAACCTAAAGTAGATAGGCCACAGGATATAGGACAGAACCTAGTTTTCTACTAAATAGCTATTATATTAAACTGATTCCTAATGATTTATTGTTATACCTGTAGAATAATGCATCCCTCAACTCTCACCACTTACGCTTCCTCCTGGCTTTAATCCAACACTCTGGAGGCAGAGACAGATGTACCTTTATGAATATCAGACCAGCTACATAGTGAGAACTCGTGTCCAAAACAGACAAAACAAAGTAACACGAACCAAAACTAAGAACAGTTATTCTGATGAGTGACTAAAATTCATTCCATCAGTTGAGCCTGAGTATGTGCCAGATGCCAAAGAGGATGTTTGTCCTGTCTACCTTCCTAAATGTGCTGTGTTGGGCACCTTCATAAGGACTCCTAAAACCTCTCCGGGAGGGAGGGGACCAGACCTGTCTCCACCTGGAATATCTCCAAGTTTGGGTGGCTTTCTCCCTTCCTCTCTCCACACTGTCTTATGTCCGTGGCCTTGCCACACACACACCCTTGCTTTCTTCCTGCTGTAGTTGAACCTTCAGAGTTCTCCAGTGGTCTGTAGGTTGTAGGCTTGGGGTCCCTTGCCTGTGATCCTATCCAACAGTGGTGAGGCCCAGGAAGCAAGTTACATCATCAGGGTGTATCCTTGAAGGGGATATGTGACCCCCCGCCGGCTCTAGTCTGCCCTTCCTTCTCAGACCCCATGAGGTCAATGGCTGTGCTCCCTGCCACAAGGTACTCTGCGGCCCTTGGTGCCAAGACAGTGGAATCAACCAACTGTGCAACTGTTTGGGGAGAATATGTGAAGTTAGTTTCAGCCTTTGTTTTTAGTGTTAGTGGCTCAAGAGTGACCTGGCCCTTCTGAAGAGGGAATTAATTCTCTTTCATCATGCTTAAAGAAAAAGTACAGGGCTGCCGATGCCCAAGCTTTTATCCACAGGAGAGCACCTGCAGGATATAACTTAATGATACAGAGATAAGCTGGGTTTGACTATGTCTAATTTATGTTAAGAGGACCCAAGAAAGGATTAGAAAAATCAATAGTCTTGCCGCCTCCATTGAGAAAGAGCCTTTGGAAGCACTAACAAGTATGGAGAAGGTAAAACTCCTTCCTTAAGTGAGCAGTATGTCTTGAGAAGGATGCTATATCCATACAGATAATTTCTGTTTGTTCATTTACTGTGGGCTTTAGCCACAATTCTATTCTTAGCAAGAAAATATATTATTCTCTCTACCTCAGAATATAAGCCTGTTCTGTTCTGAAGCACTTAGCAACCTTTTATATGTCATTCAGGTGTAAATTAATGAATGGTATATTTTCTAATCACAGTTGCTATCAGAATGTATTAACAAGGGAAGCTAATTGAATAGCAAAAATCTTTAAGTGAAATAGCTTCAGTCAGCTCCGGCTTTCCATATCATTACATCCTCATAACGTACAACCGTTACTTAAACTGTAATAATTGCCTGTCAGAGGAAAAGAAGGTAGATGTGTTGGGGGTGAGGTCTTTGTAGTGGCTGCTCCACCTGCTGTGTTTCTCACAGTCAGGGCCTCCTCCTCCTGGGGGAGGGAGAAGCTGAAGGTCACTGAGCTTTTGCAGAACTGGAAGCTTAGACCTGAAGGCTGAGAAGCAGCCCATGCTGGGCAGCCCACAAAGCCCCCTTTATTGCTTGTGGACATCGTCTCTTGCATTGCATTTACAATGTTGCCTTGCACATCCACATGAGCAATTAAAAAATAAAAGAAGGAAAACTTCTGCCTGCTAGTCCAAGACAGTCAACAAAGACAAGCTCTGAGAGAAAGCAGGAGGTTTGTGCTATCAAACTCCCAGGCTCCGCCCCTTGGTAAACTTGCCTTAGAAAAAGAGGGGGCTCTGGAAAGAGGATTTCCTGTTTGCCAGAATGTGGCTTTGTTAACCAGTATATAAAGAAATGAAATTTTGGTTCACTTGCTATAGTATTTATTTCAAAATAAATTGAATACAATGTATTTAATTTCCCTGGCTGTTCCTCTGGGGCACTGTTCTGTTCATGAGCTCAGTGAACACATAATAACAAATATGAATTGATAGAGAAATAGCATCACGAAGCTAAGAAGAGTGGGAAAGGAACCAAGAGGTTAGGAAGAAACAGGAACATGTGAAAAATACATGTGAGACATTAGGAATGAGAAGGCTGTGCTTGCAGAAGTGCTCTGCAAAGGGTGGAAGACGGGGGAAGTACCTGTGCTGTTCCCTCTCCTGTGCCGCAGTTATTGGGCCTGGGACTCCCCAGCTCCCTGTCCATCCCCATAGGCTTTTCAGCTGTGTCCTCTGGACCCTTCTTGTCAGTTGGAATGTCTGAGGATGCTCCTGTCTCCCGGCAGGCAGGCAGACTCGTCTAGGCTGTTGTTCTTACCCGTGCTCATCCCGCGTGGGCAGCCGCTGTCCAAACAGGCCTGGGATGTGTTTCAGGTTAATTTGGTGAATCCACTGGGAAGGGCGATGTGGCTGTCTGGAATGAATAGTCTGTGTGTGTTGGATGCAGTTGAAGGCCTGTGAGCAAGACAAAGGAAGCCACAATAGAACCTCCCACCATCCAAGTCTCAACAGCCATCCTGTCCCTGAGAGGAACACTGACACAGTTGGAGTTGCAGAGACTGGGGTGCACACAGGGCCTCCCAGCTGCCTACATACTCTGTGACGAGAGACACATTGGCCCTGGACAGTGTGTGGTCCTGGAGAAAGTGAGGCAAGCCCTGTCAGTAATGACCTCTGCTGTGTTTTTTGAAGTTCGTGATACCCTTGTAATAGGGGTATTTTTATCCCAGTTTTATAAATCATGAAATAAGCCACACAGGGTTTGCTGCGACCACTGAGCTGAGAGTAGCCGAGCTTTGGTCGACAAGGGCCCTTGTCTTTTCTCTGTTTTAATCCTGCACTGCCAGCCAGACAAGCTGTATGTGTCCCAGTACCATAAGTCACATCACAGTAGATGTGCTTTAAACACAAAGCATCGGTGTGCATACACAGGTCTGTGCACATCCTCTTTAAACATAAAGCATCTGTGTGGATACGCACATCTACGCACACTCTAACAGGATATCTGCTAATATTGACACAAGTGTTACTGAGTTGGGAACCTTCCCCAGACACCTTGAGTTAAGTAACTACTATATTGACATCAGGTGGTAGAGGTGAGTCTTGCCTGTGTTTATTTTGTTGTTTTTGTTTGAGACAGGATTTCTCTGTTTATTTTAGTCTGGCATCTCAGGCTCGAGAGTGGTAGGTTTGCTGCCATGTGCCAACATGCCTACCATTCGCTAACTTATTTTTGAACTTCATGGAAATGGATTTTTAAATTTTGTGTCTGCCTTCATTGGCTTGACATTATAATTGATATATCCTTATTTTCTTAATAGAACACGATGCAGCAGCGAGAGCATAGATAGCAGTACCTATCATGTTTTATCAGAATTTACTTATCCATTGTGTTGATAATGGACATTTTAGTAATTTTCCCTTTCTGATGATTTGAGTATTATGAGTAGAAACACTCTAGTAAGTGGAGTTTGCTAAATAAGTCAGTTTCTATTGGATGGCCATAGCACATGCATAGATTTGTGTTTCAAATATCTTTAAATGTGTGAAACCATAGACTTCTCCACTATCATTCATGGATGTTGCATAGAAAAGGAATGGTTGACCTAAGAGTCGGTCATGGTGGACTCTGCCGGGTGCTTTCCTAGCCAGTCCTCAGGCAGGTGATGCTAGAGGCCTGTCTATTCTCCTCCTACATCATTGTTTCCAGAATGACCCTGACACTAGGTCAGTGTCCTTTCCAGGCAGCCCAGCAGCCCTGGTGGACAGCAGATTTCCATCAGCCTCTCCCAAGCCATCCTCCATGCTGTTTTTCTCACTCTTCTCCACAGCAGCCCTCATCCAACCTCACCTTCACCTTCCTCTCAAGCCCCATGTCAGTTCCTAGAGAGTGGTGGTTTGGCAGTCATACAGAACATAGTCAACAGCAGCAAAAGTGTGTGAGAGCATGTAGGTGGACATGCCTGGGCCTGTATATGTTGTGTGTATCTTTGTGTATGGGCATGCCTAGAACTGCAAGTACTGTGTGTGCCTGTGTGTAGACATGCTTGTATATTGTGTATTTGTGGTTGTTTGTACACATGCAGCCCATCCAGAGCCACTAAATTTAATTGCCTGTGGAGCCCACACCAATATACACACACCACGGGAGTCTGCTGGCTGGTGCTGCGTGTTGGACAATCTGGTTAACTGGTAGAATTGCTCTCCTCGTTTCAGTTAGAGGTTTTGGTGTTCACTCTCAGGTCACATCTGTCTCCTCTCATTCTGTTGTCTGCTTTCATTTTCTTGGTCTTCAAAGCCCTCCTTGATGACTTTCACATTCTACTGGAAATGGCCAGAGGAGCCCTTGGGTCTGTGTGGCCCCAAGAAGAGAGACAGACCTCATCGGCAGTGGGTGGGCTGAGGTTCCACTTGCTGCCTCTGCTTTCCCACAGTGCTAGAAGTGTCCAGCTGTGGAACATTTAGAGCTAGACCAGAAATTCAGCCTTGAAACTCTTCCTGCGTGTGGGCCTTTTCCAGCCCCATTTAATCACATCCAGCCCACCTCTCCACCCTACCACAGCTGACACATGTGAACCATCCACAGGCAGCATGCGCGGAAGCCGCGGCCTCACACGGGCTCTTCAGCACATCTTCTGCTGCTTTGACACTTGTCTTCCTGGGACAGGAAGTCCTGGGTCCATGACCCCTATTCTACTATAAACTTCCTGTTTGGTTGAGTAAGCTTCGGCTTCTTTTTGCTATCACTGTCTCCACTCAACTGCTTCCACTAGTGGTCCTCTTGTTGAGTCTGCACCCTGAGAATCCTGTCAGGCGTCATGAATTAGGATGGTCACCTCTTTTCACAAGGTGTCCTGCTCAGGGCTTCAGACTGTGATCCTCCACTTAATGCAGAACCAAGAGTCATCCAACAAACCTCGTGTGTTTATTATGATGGATGACTCCCAGGGTGCTTTCTCAGCATCAGCAAATTGATGAGTGTAAAGAGCTGAGTGACTGCGCTTTCAGATCACACTTTGAACCAGATTCTGCTGTAACTTCTCTGAAGTCTCTTCTCCTCTCCACTGATCTAGAATTAGAAACCACTTAAGAGCGGTTTTCCAAAAGTGATTCCAAAAACTGTTCTAGTGGCTGTGCTGTGGAGGGAAGGACACTCTAAGCCACAGTCCCCAGTGCACCCTATTGTTGGTTTGCATAAATTTCCATATTTCTCTTGAACCCCATTTTCTTTTATTTTCTAGCAGAAATGGGACAAGGTTTCTTAAAGTATAACAACAATGATTCCTTTATCATTCTGAGCTTTATAACTTTCCTTCAGGTATTTTTAAATGAACAGTCCTGAAATCGTGAAATTAAACTGCCAGTTATTAGAGGTAATATTTCATGCCTCACCTGGTGTGTGCCTCCTCTTCAGATTGCGTTTGTGATGGGCAGTTCCTTGCATGAATAATAGAATGGCCCTGAATGAATTCATGTCAGCTCTGCCTCAGGGAGAATCACAAGGTGAGCCACATGACTCGGGGTGTGAGGAGTGTGATTCTTTCCCTATTGACATTACTTTTAAACATTTCTTCTTTAGCTTCAGCCATGTGTGTATTCAATAAACGATAAACACATTCTCTCACTGCCTGGCTTGCTATTTGAGATACAAAACCTGCTCTGCGGGTAGTTGAGAGGCTAATATCACTGTGTTATTTATTTATTCAGTATAGTTAGATATGCCTATTGTCTGCCATTCCACCTTTTTTTTTTTTTTTTCTTTTTGTCAAACCCATTGGACTCCAGGTAGAGAAAAAATATAATCTTTAGCAAGGACAGATTACAAAGATGGTCTCTGTCTTTTGTAGGAGAAAAAGAAAAGCAGGTAACAAATCTCATTTCTTACTTTAAGAGAAGAGTTTGGACTTCGTTCTTTCTATTTTAAAAACAGCTGGGAAAATACAGGTGTTTATAAAATGAATAAAAGGAAGGAGGTATTAAGAGTGAAGGGAGGACCCTGAAGCCCGCAGAGCTCTTGAAACCCATGTTGCCTGTTACCTCTTTATACCTCTAACGAGAGAGAGAGAGAGAGAGAGAGAGAATATGAGAATACACATGTGTGGAGGTCAGAGGTCAACTTCTGGGAATTGGGCCTCTCATTCCACCATGTGGATTTCAGGAATCAAATGCAGGTCTGTAGGCTTGTGGGCAAGCCCCCTTCCCCACTTAGCCATTTGCTGGCCCCTACGGTCTCTTTCTGCTGAACATGTGACACAATTATTGTTCAGACGAAATGAACTGCAGAAGGACATTGTGAAGAACACATGAGAAGCAATGCAGGAGTACTGCTCGCCCTGAGGACGCATGGTACAGAGCCAACAGAGCAGTGATTGCAGTCTTCCTATAACAGCCTCTTTGCCTTTTGCTAACATCTTGTAGTGCCTTTGAATGAGCATTAAATTACACACACATGCACACACACACACACACACCATACACGCACAAATGCAGAAGTGTGAGGACCACATTTCTGAGTGATAATGAACAAGGAACAGCCAAGCTCTGCTCACACTCCCCAGGAAATGGTTCCATTCCACAGACTGACTCACTATGACCCCTGTGAGCGTGTGTCTGACCTGGACCATCTAGTCTTCCTGGTGGCTCTGTCCTCCGCTCCTGGGCTCACTAGTCTGACTTGTAAGAATATAAGAAGCAGAATCCTGAGCTTGGCTCCCAGACTACGGAGATCTGGTTCTCCATCCCTAGAATGAACTTGACTGAGGACCAATGTTCTTAGAGCAGCACAGCATACATTAATTGGCTTAGAAATTGACTCTCAAATGTATTATCTTAAAAATATTTCTAATAATAATTAACATTAGGCACTGAAATTAAGGAAATAAAATAAAAATAGAGCTGAGTAAATAAAATATTAACTCATTCAAACAATAATAAACACATTAATATAAGCATATTCAATGAAAAATGTATTTTACAAAGCAAAAACATTTGATGTAAGGAGTGGCATTACTTTATCATTATTTGTAAATATCCATAATATTCATCCTAGAATAATTTGCTGTAATAATTGTTTATAAGAGGGTATATAGATTGCAACAGCTGCTTGTATCAATCAGTCTGCCGCAGCATGTTGTATCTGACAAGTACCTAAAACCTGACCTCCATTCTCCATTTGGAAAAGAAATATTTTGCAAATGATGTGAGATAGTTATGGAAAGCTCCAGAAGTTTCTGCCCCACAGTTTGAAAACTACTGGTCTCTTGAGGAAGAGTGTTTATCTCTACATGGTCCAAACTATCTTTTTCATTATCTGACTAACATTAATCAGACTAACCATTAAATCAACTGATGCCTAATGTTCTGAGAGGACCAGTACAACTTTCTTCAAAAAATTAAGCTGCTAGACCATCAATAGGCTGATCAACCCCCCAGGGTATCTAGTGCAGATGCTGCTGGGGTTTCCCGGTTGGCTTTATATCCTTCCCCAAGCATGTTGGAGGAGTGTCTGGTTCAACCTCCATGTCCTGAGTGGGGCCATGTAACTAGCTGTAGGCAAGAGGCTCCGAGAAAACATTAACAAAATTAAGTAATGACAATGGAAGTTCAAATGGTTTGCATCTCCTTAGGAATAATAAAAACTGAGACTGGTACGGAGAAGAAGAGATGAGCCTTTCTAGGCTGCAGTATTGGTGTGCAGTGTGTAATTGGTTATTGAAACATAATTTAGTCCATGCTCTTTGAATGTATGCTCTTTGAAGGGAAGGAATATTGGAAAATAATTTAAAGGTCAGTGCTTACATCACTGCTCTACATTTCACCTGCTCCTCATCGGCCCCTGGTGTCTCCACTGTCTGAAATCAGATTTGGAAATGACAGAAAACAAATCAGAAGTCAAGGTAGTGTCCTGTATTGCTGCATACATACTAGGGAATCTCTGTGCCCCAGGATTTAAACCTAAATTATTCTACCTCTCTAAGCTCTTGATGTTTTGATCACTAGTTCTTTATTGATTGACAGCAACATTCTTTGTGATCATCCTGGCTCGAAACATAGCAGTTAAAGTTGTGGGACGGGTTGCCATTTTCCTCAGTGCTGTAACCCCCATAAGTGGCCTGAGTTCCAGTACATAATCTTCCATTCATGATCTAGCAAGAAACTAACGTATTGGGTGACATGCACAGAAAGAAGACATGAAAATAAGACAGGAACTTGTTGAAAAAGAAGGGCTCCATCAGGAAAGGTAGAGGGAGAGGGAAAAGAGGGGGAAATTCATGAAATAAATGCGTGAAGTTGCCAAACATTATTAAAAAATTTAAAACCACACACCATTAATAGTTTCTACAAATTCATCATTCACTCCTATCTACTAATTTCTTCTTGAAAGTAGTTCGAAGGTCAGTCCATTCTTCTCAATAATTCCTGCTGACATTCTATCCATGCCATGGTGGGTGTTGTGCTTGAAATATATGCCTCCTGCTACACGAGCCACTTTCACTTTTTGCTTCCCAGTCAGGGCCATATGGTCGAAGGAGATCCAATCAGGTCAGTCTAGGTTTCGTATACTCAGTCTTAATTTTCACAATGTCTCTTTACGATAGACATCAATAAGCTGACTTTGCGGAGCTTACCTTAGGAAGTCGAAGAAGCCTTGTTCAGTATTCTAAAATTTGAGGGGAGTGGAGCTAAGGTTGAAACCAAAATCTGGTTCACAAATGAGCCTATGGGATTTCTGATATGGATTATTGTGTTGCATTAAGTGCTTGCTGAATGGGTGAGTGAGTGATTCATGCAGGACTCATGCATGAACACATGAACAGCAACAGAAGGGTACTGCGGGGAAGTCTCATGACCGGACGTTGTGCCCTCATATCAGCAGAGGGCTGGTGCTGTTTTGGATGTGGTCGCCGTTTTCACCCCCACTGTGACTATTCCACTGTCAGTTCTTTGACCCTCTCTCTACCTGAACACTCCACAGTCTACACTGTTACTTAGGACAGCAGAGTGCAACTTAATCAGCTAGTATTGAAAGAATTCTGATTGGGGAGGCTTACTAATGCTTTCTTCAATTAGTTTCCTCCAGTGTTAATCCTATTCACTTTCCCTGTTTGGGCAACCAGCTGTTTGAAGTTGCTGGGCAACCCAGAGTTGAAAGGAGGGAGGTTAAAGGAAGCTGGAGACCCAAAAGCCGGGACCAAGGGGAAGATTAAATGAAAATCAGATGTCAGAGAAATTTTATTCTAGGACATCGACAGATCATGCCAAAATGAAGATTCAAAAGGTGTACTTAGTGTGGGTCAGAGCGTTCGTATTTCAGTGTTTATATTCTTAATGTAATCTAATTTTTCTTTTGAAACAATGAGACCACAAAGAGCCAGGGGATTAGATGCCCAGTGAAAGGAAAAATGTGTCTTCAGCAAAAGCCAGGAAAGTGTTTGAGAGATGCCAGCTCTTCTCTGCTGCTCCTAGAGAAGCGAATTAGCAACTGGTTGTGCTCAATCGTGCAGAAACTTGAGAAGCGTAAAATGGAGTGTAGTGGCATCTGACAAGATACATAATATTCTAGATACTATTGTACAAAGCAAAATAAAAGTCCTAGGTAGATAAGATTTAGGGCATTTTAATCAGGCACCAGAGACAGGAGAGAAATGAGACATGGAAGCCTACATGGTCCATGTGCTCCTGACTGTGTCCTGTGTCGGGCCGGGAGTGTTGTACTGGAACACTGAAGCCTAGAAGGGGAATTACGGTGCTGTTCCTTCATCCTGGGGATGGGGGCTGGGAAATCATTTTGTAGGAAAGCCAAGACCTTCTCAGGTCTGTAGGCTGAGTGTAAAACAGATGGGTAGTTTAGTACTCTAATCTAAAAGAAAGAAACATAGATGATCCTGGGAAAGCAATGTGTTTCTCCTTAGAACCTCTGCAAAACTATGGCAACATACTACTGATTTGACAGAGAAATTTTTCATCTAAGAAATATAAGGGAACATTCACATCTCTCATAAAGACTGGGACATAGCAGAAATTGCAAGAATTGCTGCAAAGATCTCAAGGAAAGCTCAAATTCCAAAGCCCACCAGGGTCACTGTGTCACCCTCGGCATGCCAAATAGTAACCCAGACTCAAAAACAATACATTGTTTTTTCATAAAAATAAAATGAGAATGTTTCACTTCGCTATAAATCTGATATTCTCAAAGGGCAGCAACTCCCACTAGTTCTATGGGAACTTGACTGGAACGAAAGGGGAAGAGAAACATGGAGAGATGTGAGATGAAGAACTGTCCTCCTATGTAAATAGACTGCCATGCTGAAGCTGTCTAATAACTAAAACACTTAAAAGCGTATATATACACATATATATGTATATATTCAAATAATTTTCATATATGGCTGGAAATAATTTATATTCTGATTATATCACATAATCAATTTAATTGCATACATATATATGTATTCAAGTGTAGATTATCCTTTCAAGCAGACTACTGCTATATAACTTACCTGGTCAATAACTGAGACATTTAGATAATGCAATAAAATGACCACAACTTCATAAACTAATCATCTCTAGTCATCCTTCTGATTATAACATACAATATATATTTCTGTCCATCTCCTATACATTTCTTTGTTTGTGCAAATGTGATATTTAGTGATGTCTATTGAAGCTCTTCTTGATGTCCCGGTGGCTTCAGTTCTGTAGGGAAGGCCTTGGGAGAAAAGACCACCATATCACCATCATTATCCATCCTGGCTACATAACAGCTGGCGGAGGAATGAAAAAGAAAGCCCCAAATCCAAGATGGAAACTGAAGGGTCATTTACATTATTCAACATGTATTATCCTATTGAATCCCAAGAGCCTCCAGGAGAGAAGAATCTCCTCATGTAAGTAAGATTGCGGAACAGGTATTCGTAGAGAAGACTCCTGTCTGGGCTCCCAGGATGCAGTTCTTCTGTCTCAATGGCTCACTGCCACGGTTTCCAAATCACTTCTGTAAACCAGTGTGCAAGCATGGAACTGCATGCTGGACTCTTCACACAGTGTCCGAGATGGAAGGCATCCATGAGCCCTGCCAGGCTCTTCCTCCCCTCTCCAACCAGCTACCTCTATATGTGGACCATTGTTCTAGTTTGTCTTCCATTGCTGTGACGAAACACTCTGACCAACACCAACTTAGGGAGGAAAGGGTTTATTCAGCTCACATCTCCTGGGTCACAGTTCATCACTTAGGGAGCCCAAGGCAGGAACTCAGGGCAGGAACCTGGAGGCAGGAGCTGAGGCACGGGCCATGGAGGAATGCTGCTTACTGGCCTGCTCCCCTGGCCCATGCCCAGCCTGCCCTCTTATACGGTACACAACAACCTGCCCAGATGTGGTACCACCCATAGTGGGCTGGGCCCTCCCACAATGCCCAACAATCAAGACAATATTCCACAGACCTGGCCACAGGCCAATCCAATGGAGCCAATTCCCCAGTTAAGGCTCCCTCAGCCCAGGTGTGTCAAGGGGACACTGAAGCTGTCCAGCACAGCCATCCATCCCCACGTTCTCCCAGGGACTGTAGACCATCTTTTCACACGGATTCTACCTTATTACAGATATTTTTCAGGTTTGTTATAACTGGACACAAGTTCAGGATGACCCTCCACTATCTGTAACTTGATCAATTCAATGGGTGCCTCCTTCCAAAATGCTTACATTCCACATTAGTGCCTAGTCATTATTACCATCATCAATACTTGGTAATGTCCCAGTGTTCTGATCAGCCTCTTGTGTTTGAGATTTATCTAATCTACAACTGTCTTGGGATAGACATCCCTTCCCTGATCCCTACTTTCTCAATCTATATAAAATACACAACAGTAAGCAGGGTTTCAGACTCTGGTGTCTTGTAAGATCAAGTTAACCTGCTGACACGTTTGTAAAGAAATCCTGTATATATACACACATTCTACAGAAATTTTTGTTCTTTGCCAGAAAATCTCTTTTCTCCAGTGCAGGAAAAACACATTAAAACAAATAATTCACATCAATTTTAGATAAGATAAATACAAATGATCATGTGAATTGTTTTGTTCCCAGAATCATTGATTGAATATTGAACATTGATTGAAAGGCCACTATGTTCAGAGCACTGTGATGCAAGCGAAGGGAGTATTGAAACGATGTGGCTCCTTTCTGCAAGGTGTACACCCGAAAAGAAAGACGTCTGTAACTGTGAGCAGCAGTGTGTCTGGCTGCTGCCCACTGGCTATATAAAATTGCTTTCGACGTGTGTCATGATTCTTCCTAAAACAAAGACTTAGTAAGTTTTCTTGGCAGCTGATGGGCAGTGTTTAAACAAATCAAATGAGTTTTGCTTTCCTTTTAAACAGTTTCTGGCAGTGCTCCCTCTTCTTATTTTAAGCAGATGAGTTTTTAAAACAATGATTACATTTAGAATCTTCAAAAAAGGCTTCTTAACCCTCATGTGGATGTGCTGGATCTTGAGATTTGGGTTGCACATGCTATGGGGCCTAGCATAGCTGGGATTTCCACACACAACAACACAGACAGACCCATATGAGAAAGCAAGACAGGCTTGCATGGCTCAAATAGTTAAGTGTAGTTCCTGTCCAGCAGCTCCATGGCGCCTGCCCTCCAGGTTAGTTCCTCTCCTCACTGAGAAGCCTGTATCTTCCAGCCATTGTTGCTAACACTAGACTCAGTCCAGCCCCAGGAAGCTCTCCATGCCCATGGAGCATTTTGCTGTGTTTTCTAAATTCTCAATCTTTACTGGACTTGTTATTTTCTAAGCATCCTGGCAGCCTTTTACTGGGCTGTCTACCCTTCAAAATGTGCCCCCTGGTGTTTGGGATCAGGTTGACAGGTGTTCCTGCTCTACACTAGTGATGACAGGTCATTTAGTGGCATGTGTGTTGGATTGATAGTGGTTGGACTCCAGGGTTCAAGGTTAGAGTTACTATCCTCTGTACCTTTCCATAAAAGATGTTTTTTTTATGGATAGCAGCACTTGCTATGAGACCTCTCCAAGGAGTGACATACACATTCAACTTCTGCCTTGATGTTTTATTAATGCTCAATAATTGTGTTTTGATGATGGGAAAGGTAGGTGGAAAGGCATCTGTGTCTTTGGTCAGTTGACAGCTGTCTCACTGAGTGCATTAATGTGTGCGGGTACTATGGACAATTAGGGCAAGAATGCCCAGTGTTTGGTAATTAAAATGTCTGATGTGTTTCGTTCATTGGATTTTGTGTGATAACCAGTCTTCCATTTCTATGTGAAGAAATGGACTCAATTAAATCTTTCGTAATGTGCACTTTGTTGGTCTGAAAAAAAAAGAAAGGTTTTTGAGTTGCTGTGGTGTTGTTGGTATTTAAGCTGCAGCATCAGCAGAAATGCCAGGCCAAACACAGGGCAAGGACAGTGGTTCAAACAACTTTTTTTGTTGTTCACTTTCCAACATTCTTAAGAACTGTCTGAAAAGAAATGTCGGAACTGCTCTGAAAGTCCTTTCCAGAACTCTGAGCAGGGGAAGTTAGCAGCTGTACAGTTCTGGAGAAAGAGAGAAAGAAGATTGTGGGGTCTCTCCCCTATTTTGTGACACTACTACTTACTTTTAAAAAATCTCTCTCAAACCCAAGACATAAAATTTAAAAGATCACAAAAAGAGTTTTTCAGTTCCTCGCTTTCTGGCTTTCTCCTGAGGTAGAAAAAGGACAACTATTGTAAATAATGAAATGATTCTTTCTTGCATTAAAAGAAGAAGAAAAGAGAGCCCTAGGCACTCTTGGCAGAGTGCCCCCGGGTCTTTTCCTGCAGGATTTCCCCCCTCTGCACTCTGAGAAAGCTTCCTTCTCCCAGCCTCTAGCTGGAAGGCTGTATGGAGAGAAGGTGGGATGTGTAGACCAGGAACATTTTTATTCCTTTCTTCCCAGTTTTTTGTCAACAACTGAGGAGATGGGAAGTGTCATCTCGGGATTGGAGAGTGATGAAATGTTATTCGCTGCCCAGTGTGGAACAAAACCTCAACTGTTTGAATTCTCTTGTGCAATATTTTGCCTGCCTATGCCATCTCTGACGGGAACTTTAAGAACTTTTCATCCTTAGCCTAGTCCTAGGCTGCTAAGAGAGCCTGGAGAAGCAGAGGAACTGTCAGGCCTGCTCTGGTGCAGAAATCCCATTCTTCTAAACAGTCTGTTGGCTATTATGAAGGCATTTGCATATAGTGATTTATCTTATAGGCAAAGTGATTGTTAAAATCTTTTAAATTGCTATATGCTTAGGTGTATTAAGTGAGCCTGTGTGTGAGAAATTATTTTTGAGGAAAATCTTGTTTAGGAATAGTGACACTGGTTCTCCTTCCTTTGTTTACAACACCCCCCCCAAAAAAAAATGGCTGACTTGAGCAGCTTGGTCCTTTTCAAGGCAGAAGTCCCTGAGTTTACTTCACCTAATAACCACTTCTGGCTTTCCAGCAGAGCAAACAGCTGCAGCGTAGGAGAGGTTCTTTGCAAAGGAGTCCAGCCACAGGAATCGCACGACAGTGGGTACTGAAAGCCGGCTGGAGGCGATAAAATTATATGAGAAGTGCACTGATAGAATTATGCACAGAGTTAAAGCTACAAATTTAATAAAGTTAAAGCTGAAATATGACTTAACGTATATTTGGCTCTATAGTTAGGACCCTCTATTTGGGGACTAAATCAAATGCCAGAAGACCTTTTTGTCCTGAATTTAGCTGAAACAATTCAGGCTTTCAGACACCTGTCACAGATCCATTCAATTTTTAGCTCCACCCTTAAAATATTCTTCAATTAAAGTGCTCGGTACTCCCTTCACATATTGCTCTCCTACTGGCCCAAGGAGCCAGAATTTAGTGACATTTTCTCTTGGGTAAATAATGTTGAACCACCCAGATGTTAATTTTCTGATTTAATCAAGTGTTTTTGTTAATGTATTAGAGGTGAAAGTCATACATTAAGTTTCTAGTTTAAATAAGATCTTGGGCTTCAAATTCAACCTTGATCCCTGCCCGCCTCTTCTATCTTAGTGGTTGTTTTATCTGTTGGGCACAGCATTAGTAATGAACATCTAATTATGGAGTTTTTAAATATGTATTTTTAGTTTTATGTGTATGAGTGTATTGCACGCATATACGTAAGTGCACTCATGCCATGGAGCACCCACGGAGGTCAGAAGAGGACATTGGGTCTTCCGGAACTGGAGTGACAGGTGGTTGTTAGTCACTGTGTGGGTGCTGGGAACCGAACCTGGGTCCTCTGCAAGACTAGATGGGGCTCTTAACTGCTGAGCCATCTCTCCAGCCCCTAATGATGGGTTTTAAACATGGAGCAGCATGCATGGACATATAGGAATTACACTCACCTCATAAGGGTATGGCTACTTATAGAAATAGCTTTACTCTTGTATTCTTCACTCTGAATAGATGCTTTATGGTATTATGACAAAAAGATTCAGCTTTTGCTTAACTGAAAATGAAAGGGAGAAAAACCTGTAGCTGTGTGTGCAAAGGATCCTGTCCAGAGTACAACCTTGCCATTACAAATTTTCTTAATTCACTGAGATCTATGTGTATGAGACAGAAAATAAAGCAAAAAAAAAAAAAAACACAACACACAATTTATGTGCCTGAACATATTTTATAAGGATATAGAAGTAAAGAATCAGACCTGTTGTTTTAGGGGAGGGTATTCTTGGAAAGGCAGAACTTAATATCATGAGGGTTTTAATCAAGATCTGAGATGGTAGTGGAAAAATACTCTTTCCTGTAATGGAAGAGCTAACTGTGCCATAAATATTCACACAATCGGCCACCACATAAAATTTAAAGCTGCGTTTGAGGAATATTTTCCATATGAATATGGTTTAACACCTGCATCCTTTTAAAGCTCACTGTTCAGTAAGGAGAATTGGCAGGCACGTGGCTGAGTGGGAAAGGAGAGAGGCAAATGGGATCCAAAAGTCATCTTTACATTTTTGTCTGTGAAAAGAAAAGAAAATCTGCAATTACAACACGGCCGCCGTTTCCTTCTTTCCCCAAACAGTTCCCAAGTCCATTTGGAGAGTTTCTTTCCACGTTCGAAATGAATCATCAGAGAGGAGATATTTTGTGTTGTTCAAGGGCACAAAACTCAAGGAGTTCCTGTTGCCAGCCAGTTTGGTGATGGGCAGGACGATGCCAAGCCAGGCTCTTTAAAAAGGAACAAATGATATGTTTAAATTATATGTTTGTGTTGGAAATATTTACGCCATAAGCATCTAAGACATTTTTGTCATTTTTCAATTGCTTTATAAAACAGATATTTCAACTACAAATAGTTTTTATTCTTCAGTTTTATTTCCTGCACATGATTCTAAAAGTTCTTTTTATGCCATTTATATATGCTCTTTGTCCTTTCCATATTATTTGTGACTTTGTCCCATTCCAGTGTGACCTCTGGGATCCAATTCACATCCCCAAAAATGTTCACAGAGGGATCAAAGCACAGTTATAAGATGTCATGCAGTTTGGGATTTTTTTTTTTAAGTCTTAAAGAATTTATTGATTTATAATCAGTAAATACTGAATCCCTGTCTATGCTTGAGGCATTGGCCTGGGTGCTGGAGACACAGTGGTGATTCATGGATCCCTCCTCACAAATAATTGTGGTTATTTCTGAACAGATGTATGAGCAGCCATTGCGGTAAATATCTTAAAGGCGTGAGCACTGGGGAGGCGGGGAGCAAGGGCTGTCAGCTAAGGCCTACTTTCCCTTTCTGTGGGTGCCAAGGGAGCCTCTATTGGATGATGTTTGAGATGAGGACCAAGAGCTTGGGAAGAAAGAGAAGATATTCTATGCTGAAATGAAACCCAGAACGAGTAGAGTGGGGAGAGGCTGGGAGCTTCCAGAACAGCAGGTGAACCACTAGAGGCTGGGGTCAGAGAGAGCAAGGTCTAGGAGGAATTCCTGTTAACTCCGGAGAAGAACTTTGAATTTTTTGCTGAAGCATAACAGTTCTGTGTGGGTGAAGCAACATGAGTGGATTTATAGTCTAGTGGAATCACTTTTAAATGGAGAAGTTAATGGCTAAACCATTGCCAGGAGGCATAAGATGGGATGAGAAGGTCCTTCCCATGGTGGGACCACAGGCAAAAAGGTGGATAGAGTTTCCTAGGGGAGAAGCCTGCGGGACTTCTCCTGCTACGTCCTGGAGTCCTTGAGTGTAAATTTCCTGCAACCTACTTATAACTTTTAAAGCCTAGCTTAATATAGCATGAAAGGGTTTTTTTGTTTGGTTTTTCTTCTCTCTGGGAATGTATACCTTTATTCTAAACATCAATAAAAGGGAGATTAAAAATACCAAAAGCATTTAGGACAGCTTGGAGCATGAGTCTACCTATAGGAAACAACTGTTTGATATGAACAAGATGGGTTACAGCATTCCCAGCAGTGTGACTAAAGAACTGAATTGAAGTCACTGGGAAGAACATGTAGCCCCAAACCCTCCAAAAAGACGTGTTGCTATGGGCTGTGGCGAAGGGCTGGTGATGTCAGCAGAATGCTCCATTTGTCTCCACGCTGCAGAGATGGCTGGAGTTCAGGGTTGTTTGCATGTCCTTCTCCTGGCACAAGGTGTTGTAGCTTCTGTAACCAGCTCTCCTGTCTCTGCTGGGTCATTGCTGCCTTATGTTTGAGCCATCCCTTCCTCTCTGCTTGCAAAGTGAATAATAATGATGATAATATGACATTAACTTATATTATTGCCTGTGCTTCAGATATTGTGCTGCTGACCCTATAATACCTCTTTATGCCTTAGAGTATCCCAAGGGTGTCCTGTTATTAGTCCTGTCTTTATATAAAAGCAGCTGCAAGATTGTGACACGTTCAAAGCTGTGGCAGGCAAACTAGTAGAAGAGATAAGGGAGAAAGGATTCCCTGAGAAGGACAGAGGTGTGGACAGTGCAGACAGAGTCTGGGGTGTTGGGTGAACTCGGGGATCAGGCCAGCCACAATGGGTCCTTATAGACTACACAATCCAGATGCACTGGCTCCCTACCCATCACTCTGTTTCCCCATGCAAGTCCATTCCAAATAACCAGTTTGGAATGTAACCCACGTGGTTTGGAAGAACCTGTTATTCAGCAGATTCCAACCACAGAATAAGCCAAATAGACCACCCTCACCCCTTTGAATATAACCTTTGAAGACTGTTTTTACTCAAGTTAAAGACCTAACGGTGCTCATCCAAATCTTCATTCAGCTTGCTTTTGGATCCCTTTTGGATATTTACCTTTGGCGGAGGAAGGAAGCACATCTGCATTGGCCAGTAAACAACAGTTGGTCCAGTTGAGACTCTGGGAGGTCTTTGAGCCACATGAAGATGAAAAATTAAAAACTAAATTTAGCACACATGGAGTTTTTCCAAAATAGGAATGGGTAAGGAAATAATTAATGAACCCATGATAAATCAAAATATTTGTATTGTTGTCGTTGATGACAAACTACCCTGGATGGAATCTGTTAAATACACTTCTTGAGTAAATTACATCCATCACGTTTGCCTTTTCACCACTACCATCTACCAGAATCCAGCTCTTCAAATAATAAAACTCTGTAGATTCTTGATGAAAAATTACAGGCGCATATGTGTGATCACTAAAAACACACTACAGACTAAGCTTGGAGAATTGTTAGACCACTTCTCTGAGAAACTCTGCAGTCAGCACGGAAGCAATCTCCTCAGCTAATGGCTGTGGTTGTACACGTTAACAGATTTGCATATATTGATTTTGGATGTAGCTATTAGTCAGGTGTTAGGGAAGACCTGGGAATTCTGAGGAAATGTGGAGATTAATGGGATCATCGGATCGGGCGAGCAGCTAAGACCTGCCCACCCCGGCGGCTCCCAGGCACTGCTTACCAACTATGCCAGCCAGAGTTTCTAAAGTCTGCTTTCCAGTCTCTAGGGCATTCCATTCTTGGATGATTTCTCTCAAATTATCTATAATGCTAAGTGGACCTGAGGCGCTTGAAACATCAGGAGAAAAGAAAATTGAGAGATTTGCCTATTTTAGGAAGGTACAGAAGACTGTAGTCAAGTTAGAGCATTTATAGACTGCTTGCTGTGTGCACTGCAGTGTTGAATCCTGGGGGCTGTGCAGAAAGGAAAGGTGACAACTGAGAGGAAAACAAAGGAAAGAATAAAACAATCCAGCCATTGGGGTACACAGGGGCCTGTGTCCCGCAGCCCTTTGTTCTGTCTTCACACCGTCGGGGTGCACAGGGGCCTGTGTCCCGCAGCCCTTTGTTCTGTCTTCACACCATTGGGTGCTGGTTTAACAGAACAGCTGACTGGACCATTCACTTTTACTTTCAAACAAGCCTATATTTTCTCTGCCTGGTGATTTTCATCATGTTTTCTCCTGTTTTATTTTATTTTGAGAATTTTATACAGGCATACAATGTGTTTATTTCCTTATATGCTTCCATTACTGCACTTGGAAGTTTTTGTCTATTTAATCAGTGACAGCTGAATGTTTGGGATGATAGAAATTGTTGATCCAGTCTTAGCAGTATACAAAGAGTAAGTTCATTTATCCCACACACACCTGTGACATCCATCCGTCAAGTTTTCCTTCTGGTAACTGCCTGCTATCTGTGCAGCCCTCAAATGCCAGGTTTAGCCTAACACAGCTGATGATGTAATGCAGGCCCAAGAACAGTCCACGGCACTGCATCTCAAATACAGTATCACTGATGACAGGTGTTGCCATTGCCCTATACCACCCATAGAAGGCTACTGCATTTTATTGAGTCCGGTTCCTTCTCCAAGAAGAATGTTTTGATATTTAGATGAAAGAGAACATCTGCTTCCTGCATGTAACAAATAGAATTAGAGATTCAGGGACAGGCAGGCTAGGGTTTGGGGTGAAGATAAGGGATAAGAGAATCCAGCAAAACAACCTGCTCACTCTTGTCTTTCAACAAGCCATCCTTCCTGTCTAGGCCTTCACTTGTCACATATTGACTTCATGGACTCAGTGACCACTAAGGGACATATGGAGTATTCAGTGATGTCTGTCAGCAAAAGTTAGAGAGAAATAAACTGATGCAAACAGTTTCAGCCAGACCTCCACCAACCCAAATGCTTACGTGTATCATGGCCTGGTTCCAGAGGGACTAGGGGCTCCTGGGTTCATGACACCCAGTGTTCTGGTGTATCACCTATTATAGATCCTAGTTTTCTGAGTGGGTCACCAGAGGTTTGGCTTGACCAACTCAAAACTTGCCAGCAACAGAGCAGGAGACACAACCGAGGCTGTATCTCCTCCTCCACCCAGGTCATCTCTGCAGAGACAGATGGCTCTAAAGGTCAGCAGGCAGATGGACCATTGCTTGAGGACAGCCTGAACTTGAAGTTCATCACTTACCTCATTTGAGCTCCTAGCTGCTGCTGCCTGCTGGCTGACTGTCCCCTCTCAGCAACAGCTATGGGAACGAAGAAGAAAGGACAGTCGCCATAGAGCAGCTTTCTCAAACATAGTTTCAGGGTTTGGCCATAGCATTCTGGTTTGGTCTCTGGGTGCATTTATTCTGTACAGAGAGTTCAAGAGATCTCCAAGAGAGAAAGCAGCTACAATGAGGGCTAGTTCATACTGAAATTATTGCTAAAGCTAGGCTTTTGCTCGGGAACTAGATTAAGGGAGTAAAAAAATACATGAATAAAAGAATATTGGTGATGTCACAAGAGCCAGATCACAGCAGCAGTAACAGAGTCCAGCTCATCCCTGTAATGTCATCTGTCTTAACTTCTCATGCAACGCTGAAGGATGGACGTGGAGAACCCAAGCTCAGATGAATAATTAATTTCTTCTAATTTACACATTATTAGAATGTGCTAAGGAGGCCATAATGGGCTCAGCTCTTTGACTCCTTTTGTTTTTCTTATAGTCTTATAGTCATATGTTACCCTTCTAGGGTATTATTACTCCAGAAAATAGCTTCTGTTCAAATATTGCTCTTGTCTAAGCAGCCTTTTTTGTCTCTTGCCAGTTTTCCAGTGACTAATGAAAACTTTTTAAAATAAAATTTTGATCAGATCACAAAAAATAGGAAAAGAAAATGAGAGAAAGGAAGCATAGAAACTGCTGTAAATGTACCTAGTGAACCCACCTCATAACCTTCAAAAACTGCAATGTCTCTACCCCAAATGTGACATGGTAACAGGGATTAAATAGACTTAGACGTTTAGTGGTTGAGTCTAAAGTGAAAAGAAGGGTCCTTAAAAGTAAAAAAGTGGAGCCAGGCATGGTGACACATGGCTTTAATTCTAGCACTTGGGCGGCAGAGGCAGGCGGATCTCTGTGAGTTCAAGGCCAGCCTGGTCTGCAGAGTGAGCTCCAGGCCAGCTGGGACTAAAGGGAGACCCTGTCTTAAAAAAAAAAAAAAAAAAAAAAAGTAAAAAAGGAAACAGATGCAAGAGTCAGAGAGGATGTGACTACTGAGGAAGGTCAAGGTAATGGGGTGCGAGTGACTCAGTTCAGTGTCTGGGAGCTTCGAAGATGAAAAGAAGTTCGGCTGGCCTCCAGATAGGGAAGAAGAGAAAGACCAGATCCTGCCCAGAGTACACAGGAAGGAATGCATCCGCCTCGGGGAGCTCGAGTGTAGACCAGAGACATCCCAGTGACTTTGCCTTCTGAGCTACAGAACTGCGTGAGGTCCTTGTGGCATGTTGAATACCTGGTAACTTGTCACTTAGTCAGAAGATGACTGTATAAGCAGGATCAGCTTATCGGAAGTGTGCACTGCAAGGAGGAAGGGCTCCCAGTCCACAAACTGGGTGAGTCCTCTGTCCAAGCTGTTTTTTCAGCATAGGCCAAAAACTGACATCTTTCATCTTGTTTCTTTAGATACTTATGAAAAGTTGTACTTTCTTGGGGGAAAAGCCAGGACAGAACAAAAGTACACTTCCGTCCACCCCACAATATACACAAAGCAAACCTCACTAGATTCTTGCTCTCCAGAGATTCAAAGCAACTGCTGACTTCACAGAATTGTGGGAAACGGCCTTCTCAACTGGTGTCTCTGATGGTAAGTGTAGATTGCATTTTCGTGGCAGGCACCTGAACATGTCATTGTGAGTCCTATGACCCTTCTACTTGCTGTCCCAGTTTCTAGAAAGCTCTGTATCATGGTTTTCACAAGGCTTTATTGGTTATTTCATCATGACTGCCTGAGTCCACTTTTGCAGTGAGCAATCAAATTCTGCTTCCCACTCTAACTTTCCTGTACTTTGCCTTCCTCTGATTGTCATTGCTTTGAAACTTTTCTCTTTCCTCCTTTAAATCCTATACTTCAAAGAGCAGAATTTTCAGCATTGATTTACTTATCCAGGGCACACATTGAACATTTATTGAGTTAATAAGGAATCATTAGACTTGGAGGGTGTTCTGGCCCAAAGTAAGCTTTTCCCTGTGAGTACTGTAAGTCAAGATATGAATTTAGAGCCAGTACTCCTGAGGGTACTGTGCCCTGGATTTCAGGAAAAACCATCACATCGTGACACCCTGAGCTGCTTGTCCCTAAGAACTCACATTAAGTTTGTGCTACCTCTCTGATGTCAAAATAGCCTATCAAACCACCCATGTCTGCTGCTAACCCCTACATCACACCCTGTCTGGTCAGAATACATAGATAACTTAGTAGATGCAGGGTCCATTGAATGTGGAGGCTATTCCATTTAATTACACTGCCTGAAGGAGTGACCAGTTATGGTGCTTTTAGCTCAGTGTTATACCATTGTGAGTAAATCACAGTCTGTCTCCTGAAAGAGGTCTTCTTGTCTTCATCATAGTCCAAAGGTACACCTCTGGGCATTTCGTGGATATGTTTCCATTAAGAGTCTTGGGATCGCTTACTATTTATCCTTGTTTTGACTTGAACTGACTGTGACATATTTAAACTGTTCAGCTCAATACAAAGGCACATATTCCTCCACGAAAAATGATGTTTGCACACATACATAACAGATACAGCAGACTGACTAACACACTGATTTTGTCAGAAATGTTCCAAGTCTTGTCCAGTTTGTTCACTTTCTCACCGTGATCCATAATTCTTTAAATTTCATGTTCAATTATTTCTACACACAACTTGGCATTTCTTATTCATCAATCATCAACTTGTGCATTTTCTTACTCTGATGATGAATGCATAATGTCTTTCCTTAGTTGTATTTGAGTTGACAGTGTGGACAGGACCCTCAATGGAACAATGGCTTCATACTCATCACCCTTGAGAACATTGCTGATGACTCAGGTTGGTTGGTCTAGTGATGGGAAATATCACAGGAAATCTGTCTGCAAATCCTGCCAAGTTAGCAATCACCCAAATACATTCACTAGCAATATTAAGACCTTCTGAATTATTAATGAAATAAGGCTCTAAGACTCTTTGTGACCAGATGTACTCATACTTAGATGAGAATTTAGTAAGGAAACAAATGTGTGTGTGTGTGTGTGTGTGTGTGTGTGTGTGTGTGTAAAGTGTGTAAAGTGTTGTTACTGTACTGTACCACCTGCTTTTCATATGGATCTGCCATAAAGACTAGAAAAAAAAAATCACTTGGCTTCCTTATTACAATTGTTAATTCAAAGGCTACTCCCCATAAAAACAGAATCAGATTCTCTAAAAATAGAGCCTACAGACAACACAGTTATCTAATGTTGTTAAATTTAGTCAACTGACTTAGGCTGTAGAATTGGTAACCAGCCAGTAGGTGGGTTAGTACGCCATGGCTAGCTAATTGCCATACGTGTGGCTCATGGAACAACTGGTATAGAAGCTACAGAAATATCTTTGGAGCAGTGTGGCTTCAGCTGCTTAGCTGCCCCTCCTTCATGTGCCCACTGCTACCTGTCAAGAAGCTGTGATGTCACTCCACTGGTCACTGACCAGAGTAGCATCACCATCTGGGAAAAGTGACAAAGACCCCGCTTCCCCTTGACTGCCAAATCCTGCTGAGAGAACGTGAGAATAGTACAATTCACTCCACTTGCTTTGTCCTGTCTGAGTTATTTTCAATCTTATACTGTAGTCAAGTAAGTAGAATACGTTTAAATGAAGTTTTTTTCAAAACTTCTTTTCTTTATGAAGAGTGTGTCAGCGAGGAACGTTCCTGGATTTCCACTTTTGTTATCATCATGAGAATTATCATTCTGCTCCAAGGAAGCACTCCATTTGGCCTCTGGCTTTCCCTGGCACTTGAGAGCTCTAGATTTTGGAGCCGAGGGGCTGCAACAAGGCAGCTGGATGAATGGATCACACAGCAAGACGTCCTTCCCCTACAGAAGCCATCAGTCCTGGCCAATAGACACTATCAACTCCCTCCATGTTAGCACTTTCCATCAGCTGTCCTCTCTTCTCGGTATTACATTGGATAACAAACTGAATTGTGTGTTCTTATGTGAGAAAGCAGAGACAACATTTGCAGATTCCTTCACGCACACTGCAAGGTGCTATGCAAATGAAATAGGTGAATGAGATTTCATTTAGGAGAAAGTTGGCATTTAGAGGTAACTCATCATTGGACTCTGTTATTAGGGGGCTCTGCAGGAATTCTTTCCTATTTTACTGTTTTAATTATACAAGTGACAGATTCATTGTGAAGCTACAGAAAATATAGTTTAGATAACATATGCTATGTGAGCACATAAAAATAGGGATTAATACTAATCCCACCCTGCAGAGGAATAGCTATCATTTCCCATGCATTCACTCACGTTTTTGCACTGCCAATTATGGAAGTAATGTAACTCCTGAACTAAATGGAAGAGGGCAGATCTTCAATTTCACAACACGTGAAGAAGACAGGTACATCTCTCCACAATTTGTGGATATATACGACTCGTACATGAGTGTGTTCTACTTTGTTGATGACAGTGTTTTGGTCTTTAAGAATACAAGTCCTTGCACTGAATTGCCTGTGTCTTCAACTTGCCCAGGCATTTACACACATTCTCTGTACTTACACTTCCCCACTGTTACAGTACGGCTCATCATAGTGCATAGCATATTGATCTGTTGTGATTCAATGAGGTAATTATTTATTAAATTCCTAATACAGTGCTGTACACATTGAGAACAGTCAATAAATTTTAACTTGTTTTGAGCTAATTCCGTCATAGCATATTTGAGATCAAAGGAACTGATAAACTGCAAATGCATGATATCACCTGGGCAAAGAATAACTCTTAAAATCAGCTTATTTATTTATTTTACTTATTTATTTATTATTGGTAGGAGTTAAAGACCATCATGTAAAAGAGGGCTTGAAAGCAGTAAGATGGAAGACATGTTGAAGGATGGGTATTGGCAGAACTATCAAACTTTTTCTTCGGAAATTTTTCCTGGAAAGTGCTTTTTATGTTTAGGAATAAAAGAAGCTAACACAGAAATGTGGAGCATCATTCCAGAAGATTCCTTCTCTTTTCCAGGAAACTGATAGGTCTACAATTTTTATAAGCTAAGTGGTCATGATTTGGAATATCAGTCAGAAATTTGGTGGCCATAGCAGTTCATTTAAGGCCAGCTGCATCATATATGGTAAACTGAGGCAAAGGAGATGCAGGCAAAGGGACAAAAAGAAATGCTAATTGTTTTTGTCGGTCTTGTTTTTATCTCCAAAATACCTTTTCATTTTTGTCCAAGTAAGACACAATAGCTAGCTGGTACTTACAAAGTAGCAGTTGTCCTAATTATGCTTTCCATTTCAACCTGTCATCATTACAACCGTTGCATACAGAGATCTGCATGTGAAGACAGGCTTGTCTTTTGGAAGCTTGTTGTGTTTACGGACTTAATCAAGACTTTTATGAAAGGAGAAGAGTTCTGATGAGCTTTTGGATGTTTGTTATCTGATGCTGTTATCTGCAAAAATGTATCAGATTTTGATGTGGCTACTAATGTTTTAAGATAATTAAATTTACATCTTGTAACAGTACATACATTTCAGGGAAATTTTATAGAAAAGTCAGACCAAAAGGATCACCTTCCAGCATTTAAGTGCTGGTCTTGTTCTAGAAATTTCTCCCTGCTTTATATCCTTCATGTTATTAACAAAGATCCTCTGTTCAAAGCCCAGCTCTGTCATATAATCACAACTGGGCAAATGACCATTCCTTCTGTGTTAAGTTGGAATGTGCCATGTTGAGGCTGGAGTGAAAATAACATTTACTGCGTCTGGCATAAATACATCTTTCTGGTGTAAAATAGACCATCAATATTATAATATGGCTCTTATCGATCAGTAGGATAGTAAATGAATATTCTTTACCTATAAATTCCTAAACAATTAAAGATGAATAAATTCATTTTCTTAAGCAACTCCAGACAATCCCCTTGAAACTTTTATTTTTTTTTATTTTTATTGATGCTTTGTGTATTTCACACATCATTTTCCAATTCAGTTCAGGCATATATCCCCTTCCCTTCCCCCCACCCCACCCCTACCCATCCCAGATCATGCATTCTGCCATTAATTTTCTGCATCTTTCTCTGTTTTTGTTTTTTTTTGTTTGTTTGTTTTCGTTTTTTTTTATGTTCTCTTTTATTTGTTTATTTGGTTTGGGGTTGTTGTTTTTTTTTTTTTTTTAGAGTTTGTGTAAAGATTTCTTTTTTTTTCTTTTTTTTATTGATGCTTTGTGTATTTCATACATCATTTTCCAATTCAGTTCAGGCATATATCCCCTTCCCTTCCCCCCACCCCACCCCTACCCATCCCAGATCATGCATTCTGCCGTAAGTTTTCTGCATCTTTCTCTGCTTTTTTGTTTTGTTTTGTTTTCATTTTTTTTAACAATAGGTGATAATTTGTGAGTACAAGCATCCTTCATGTAAAACCAATTTGCAAGCAGTTGTGCCCAAACCCACACAGCTCATGGGTCCCACCATCCAGCAGGGGGGGCTTGTATGTTCAATCAAGTTGATCAAATGAGTGTCCAGTCTATATTGTTGTAGTTTCACCATTAACCCCAATCGAAGCCCTTACATTCTACCACGCCCCCTCTTCCGCAGATTGTTCCCTAGGCTTAGAAAAGGGGCACAGGTGGATGAGAAGCAAAACACTCTACTTTCTCTGGAGCTGATGTCTTGGTCTCTAGTCAGTTCTGGCTGTTTTCTTTCATGGGCTGCCAGCTTGTCCAGGCTTAACCTTTCGATCCTACTAATGAAGCACATGCAATTAGATATTTAGGTATTTAAACAGTATAATATATAGCCTTTCGATCCTACTAATGAAGCACACACAATTAGATATATGGGTATTTAAACAGTACTAATTGTTATGGTAGGTTACTTTGGTATAGACACAGATGTTTGGATGGTATGTCAATTCATGATCTACATTTTCTTCTGTCAAGTATGGCAGGGTCTTCGTGTGGTTTATAACATCTCCTAACCATTAGAGGATGTAAGCTTGTGGCATCAGCCGTGGGTTATTCCTCCAAGGAGAGAGCTAATAGCCAATTAGATTTGGGATATACAGACATATGGCTGCCACTGCTGCACAGTATTTCCAGGCAGATGAGGTGTAGCTGGTGCTGACGGAGGAGTCTTGCTTGACTCAAGGAGACCTATATTTGCTTTATTGGTTTAGTGGCCTTTGGTAACACTCTCTGGCATTCCAGAGACCATCTGTATACTTGCAAGTGTGGTCTCCATACATCTTTCCCATGTTTATATCAGGTCTTCAACAGCAGGGCCTTATCGCCTCTCTTCCTGCAGATATCCCAGTTTGGAGGCAAGGAGCCTTTACCTTTTGTGGGGGCTTGGATCCCCTGGCCAACATCTCCTTGGTAGAATAATCCATTGTTGATGTCAGAGCTCCTGTATTAATATATTTTGCTTAAGTGCATAGCTTAAGGAGACTTTAGCATTATATTTGGTTCTGAATAGAGAATAATCCTTTTCACAGTTTCTATGTCCATTAGTTAATTAAAGAAGGCAGTTTTACCGATTTTACAAGAGAATACCTCTATAACAGCTGGCTCCAATCTACAGCTGGAGAACGACCTCATCATCCTCATATTTCTCCTTATTCTATGGGGGGGGGAGTTAAGAAAGTCTCTTGTATTAAAACCTTTGCCGCACCTAGAAGGTAAGCTTCATTAGGATTCATTAAAAATCATTGTTACTAGTAGGATCCAGAGAGGGGCCTGATGTCTGCAGCAATCTGAGGCATTTCTTCCCTTCAATGCCCAGAGGAGTAGATCCTTCTGCTGGGACTTTCTGGTACATCCTACTCACTGCAAAGCTGCATTTTACATCTGTGTTGACATTCTCTTTAAGAGATGCACTTATAAAATGACATAGTACATTATTCCCTATTCTCAGTAGCACCCTTCTCTGGCTGCACAAGAAAATGGAATAGAGTTCATTTCTATATTCATTTTCAGTCCCCTCACTACAGTTTCTAAGTTTCTGGCATGTGTGTCACATGAGAAACCTCCTTGTGAACACTTCTGTTCACATTTGTGCCAAGTGGAAAAGACAGATGAAGTGCGTGACTTCCCTGGGACAGATGTTTGCTCAGATCCAACAAATCCAGGTACACAATGTCGCCTTAGTGGTGCAAGAGTTACAAGCTCAACTTTCCTTTTTAAATCACACACCTCATCCTGGCTGTGAACCATGTAGATGAGAGAAAGGCAGGAAGTTACAGTGTGGCGAAGGGAAGGACTGGGGGGGCTAATCTCTGGTGGAGTGTGGGGAGGAATAGGGTTATGGAGGGTTGTGGGGAGACACAAGACATTGGAGAAGTATGGAGAGGAACAGGGCTGTGGAGGCTGGCAATAAAAATGATAAAATTCTGATCTAGATTGTTATTTCCTGTGCCTGGTAGAAGAGACATGACGTATTTTACTATAATCATTACTTATTTGAAATCGGCCCCACTCTTCACTTGTCTCTGAGGTCACTCTATTTGTAGGTTATTTTAAAGGAAGTTACGAAGGCTCCTAAAGGAAGTGTGTCGTGGCCAAAATAATTATGTAAGTACATACAAACATTGCTTGTGTTTTTAACTGGAGTGATAGTATTGTGCACCTGTGTGGGGGGTGTGTGCATAGTGTGTGTGCGGGAGTGGAAGTGCACACTGAGAGCAGAGATTGACCTCACAACACATCTTCCTCAATCTTTTCACCACCTGAGTTTTTGAGGTAGGGTCTCCCACTCAGCCTTGGTGTGCTGGTCCAGCAAGGCTGGTTGGCCAGAAGTACAAGGTATTCCTCCTGTCTCTGCCTCCTCCTTAGTACTGAGACTATGTGAGCATCGCAATGCCTGGCTGTTACATCATGATGTTGAGGATCAGATGCTGGTGCTCATGGTTTCAGGGCTACAAGCCATTTTCCCAGCCCAGTCATGGTAGCAATCCTTGGGAAGATCTACTGTGCACAAAAATGTTGTCTCACATATACCTGGCTCCATTATTTTGTGGTATTTTTCTTTTCTTTTTTTTTTTTTTTTTTATTTTGGTCATTTCGAGACAGGGTATCCCTGTAGCCCCAGCTATCCTGGAACTCACTCTGTAGACCAGGCTGGCCTTGAACTTACAAAGATTCACCTGCCTCTGCCTCCCAAGTGCTAGGATTAAAGGCATGCGCCACCACGCCTGGCAGATAAGTGGTATTTTTCAAATGTTATCTATGCTGAGCTAAATCCCATACACACCCAATAAACAGCGTCACTGCCTGGGGCACTCAGATCAAAAGAAGGACAGATACATGTTTAAGTTGTTGAGTTTGGAAGTAGACATGTAACTGCAAGTTTATCTGTCATTAATTTTTCTCTAAAAAAAATCATTGAAGTGTCTTTCCAGCGAGCACTTCTTGGTGACTAAAATTATAAAAGAAGTAACGATGCAGCGCAGCCCTGTAAGTCCGCAGAGGGTCCCTGGGCTTAGATCGGGAATTTCAGTGACACTTCCCCATCCTTAGCAGTCTCCACATCCTGCCTCCGCCTGCTCAGGATTTCCTAACCTTAGAATGTGGGAGTAACCGGCCCAAAGAACTTAACATTGGTTGTGTCATTTAATTGCTTTTCTGGCATGTAGTGATTTGGTCTTTTGGTTTAGGTTTTGGAAAGATATATAATATGTTTTCTCCTATTCTGTATAGGTGGTAAAATTATATTGAGTTTTTTCTGCACCCAGTCAGACAGCCCATGTGAGAGCTAACATCATATCATGTTTGCACAGATTTGCGAGCTTATTCATGTATTCGCAGTCTTAGACACACAGCCTCCATTTTCACTCCCTTCCTCCTCCTGTGTTTCCACTTTCTGATTCTTGAATATAATCTGCTTTGGAGCAAACAGAGGATCATGGGAGAACACTGATTGTAAATCAGCCAGGAGGGATTGGTAGGATTTTTACATATATTTTACACCAGAATCTGGTCATTTTGTAGATCAGGACAGTGTTATTTAAGCTAAAGTTTAAAAAATGTATTTCCATTTCTTTTTACAAATTAAAAGGTTTTTTGGTTTTGATAATTTGAATCTTTTTACGTTGACTTCGAGTCTCATTATAATTACAGGAACCAGAATTAAAAAAAAAATCTATATATAGTGTTTTCTTTCACACAGCAGTTAACAAAATACAAGAAGTGCCCCAGGCTGTTTACATCTCTTCCTTGCCCATGGGAAATCTCTTTGGTAGGTTTTATGCAGTGTCTACATGAAGCAAACCAAATTCTTGCACCTGAAAGAACAGGAGGCAGTTCCTGGCAATGGCTCTTAATTATGGAGCTACCTTCAATTATTCTGCATTTCCTGACGCTCTCATTGAGGAGACTGTCCATTTTGGCATCTTACACAGGCTTTATCCAAGAAGCCTCTTACTAGGGGCTGCTAATCAGGAGACAGTGTATAGCAGCTCTTCTGTAAGCCCTCAAGTCACAATATGACATTCTCCTGACTGTCAACGATAGGCTAAGCTTAAAACAAATGCAACTGACACCATTTCTCCTTGCCTAGGCATTTTCCTTGGATTTTGCTTTTCCTTCTCCCAACTCACTTGTTCTCATATGAAGATGTAGAATGTCACAGGAAAATGGCACCATAGATCCCTGTGATGTCTCATTTTCAGCTCTGTGTGTGTGTGGTGTGTGTGGGGGGGGGGGCACACATATGCATGTTTGTGTGTGGAAACCAGAGGTTAACTTCTGCTGGTGGTCTTCAGGTGCTGATCATCTTGGTTTTGAGATAGGGTCTCTCTCTTGGTCCAGGGCCCCAGGGATCCACCTGTCTCTTCCTCCCCAGTGCTGGGAGTATAAACAGGCCATTGTTTTATACATGGGTTCTAAAGATCCAACTCAGGTCCTTATGCTTATACTGCAAATGCAATCTGGACAGAGCTATATCCCCAGACTACTGTCCCTGCTTCTTTATGTGAAATGAATACAGTCCCCCCTCAGTAATGTTCTCTTGTGGCAAGACCCCTTGCACTTGGTCCATGGTTTCCATCGCACATGTGATTGCAGAGCTGCTCTCCACATGCAGAATTCTCTTCTGCACGCATGTCCGTGTGCACATCCTCTCTATTTGGCCTCCTTTTCTCACCATGACTTGCCTGAAGAGTAATGGCTCCTGGCTTAGTGCTGCTGCTTCCTCTGCTCCTTGCCTCATGCTCTGGAACCTTCTGTCGTTGACATAGTCCCAGAATGCCCTTGCTTCCCTTTGCATCATTAAACCCTACCACAGTATTGGGGTGGTGCATTTAGAGAGTGCTGTCCAGCAGAGGCAGTATAGCATAATGTGGACTTCCATAGCTTTAACTTTTGTAATATTAAAAGGCAAACATAAGCCAGGCATGGTGATGCATACTTTTCTTCCCGGCACTCGGGAGGCAGAGGCAGGTGGATCCCTGTGAGATCAAAACCAGCCGGGTGAGTTCCAGGCCAGCTGGGGCTACAGAGAAATCCTGTCTCAAAGTACCAAAAAAAAGGTAAAGTTTATAAAATAAAAAGAAGAAAATAACTTTTAAATTTAGCTCAGCATATTCGAATATTATTTCATTGTATAGCTAACAAAATTATGAATGGTATGCTTTAATTTCGTTTTTGATGACCCTTTGGAATCAGGAATGTTTTGATGAAGCACGTGCCCATTGAAACTAGTCACAGCTGAAGGTCCCACTTGCTACAAGGGTTCTGTGACAAATAAAGATGTTAAAGCACATCTCGAGACCGCTTTGTGCTGTCTAGTTTATTTTAACTTTAAAAGATTTTTTTAAGATTGTTTTTATAGTTAGTGTAGCACAGTTTGACAGGTTTCTCTCCCCATCCCTATGTCTGCATAAAGAGCACCTCCATAGAAGCAGCAGCTCTCCGCAGTGCACATCTGCTACCAGTGAGGGACCTGCACTAACATCATAATCCTCCAAAGCCCAAGTTTCCACTGGGCTCCCCTTTGCATTATATCTTCAGTGGCTCTGAATGAGTATGCACTGGTCTATATTCTCCATGAGAGTGTCCTGCAGAGTAACACATTGCTTAACATTCTTCTGGGCCACAGCAGCAAGATGGCACATGGGTAAAGGCACTGCCTGCTAAACCTGATGAAGCAGTCTGATCCACAGATGCACAGGTGGAGGGAGAGAACGAATTCCCCATGGACTCTCCTCAGACCTCTGCAAGGGGTACACACCTATACCCAAACATGCACACATATAAATAATAAATAAATACTTAATAAATAAGTAAATAAAATATAAATCCATCTGCCCCTGGCTCTCAGTACCTAGCATAACCTGATCTTTAACTATCTCCATAATTTTGACTTTTTGGAGTATTACACAGCTAGCTTCTATGATACATAGCTTTTTGAATTGTCTACTCTTAATTAGTAATATGAATTTAAGCTTCCTCCTTTACTCACAGCTTGATGGCTCAGCTTTTCTTAAGGCTGACTGATGTTCTGCTCTCTGGATATACCACCTGTGGGCTATTTATTCACACACCTGTGGAAGAACATACTGATTGCTTCCAGGGTTTGAAAATATGAATAAAGCTGATACATATCTATGTGCAAATTTTTGTGTATACGTAAGTTTTTAAAACCTTTGAATAAGTATCAAGGACCAATATCGGCAGCTTGTATGATCCGGGTATGTTTAGCTTTGAAAGAAGATTCCAACATAGCTGTGCCATCTTGCATTCCCACAAGCAATGGATACGTTCCTGTCACCCACATTCTCGCCAGCACTTGGTCATCTCAGGATTCTAGATTTCGGTCATCCAATTCAAGTTAGTTTTTGTGGAAAGCCTGAGGTCTCTGTCCAAAGACATTCCTGTTTTCTGTGGTCATCAAGTTGCCTCAGAGCTGTCAGTCGCACAGGCGGTGGGGCAGGGCCACGGCTCCTTCCTCAGAGCCAGGTGACTGGCGCTATGGCTATGTGGTTACTCTCGCTGCTTGGCTGTGTGGTTACTCTCGCTGCTTGGCTGTGTGGTTACTCTCGCTGCTTGGCTATGTGGTTACTCTCGCTGCTTGGCTATGTGGTTACTCTCGCTGCTTGGCTATGTGGTTACTCTTGCTGCTTGGCTATGTGGTTACTCTCGCTGCTTGGCTATGTGGTTACTCTCGCTGCTTGGCTATGGGTTACCCTAGCTGCTCATCTTGCCCCTACTTCTGTGCTTCCGATTCCAACCTGTTGTTGAGCTGTCCTTTAACCAGTGCCACACTGACTTAATTACTGAAAATTCACGTTTTGACCCTGAGTAGTATAAGTTCTCCAGTTTTTTTTTAAAAGATTTTATTTTGTTTTTATTTAATGGGTGTGAGTCTTTTGCCTGCATGTATGTACATTCAGCATGTGAGAGCCTGGTACCTGCAGAGGCCAGAAGAGGGCATCAGATCCAATGGAACTGCAGTTAAGGATGGGTGATTAATTATCATATGAGTGCTGGGAACCAAACCTGGGTCTCCAGAAAAGCAGTGAGGTGCTCTTAATCTGAGCCATCTCTTTAGCCCCAGTCCTCTGGTTTCATCCTTCAATATTGTACGGCTTATTCCGTTTTCCCCTTTCCATATAAACTTTACATCAGTTTGTCAGTATTAAGTAAATGTCTTGATAAGTTTTTGATGTTGAATAGACATATCAAGTCAACAAGAAACTTTGTTTTGGCTGCACATGGTAGTAATAACATTCCCCTTTTATCGCAGCACATCAAAGGCAGAAACAGGCAGGTCTCTGTGATTTCCAGGCCAGCCTGGTCTATAAAGTGAGTACCCGACCATCCATAGTGAGACCCTGTATCTAAAAAAATAATAAATTTTTGATGCTACTGTTTCCTGTCTGTGAGCATAATCTATTGATCTCTCCATAAAGAGATAGTATCTCTCTATTCCCAATTTACTCAGAACTGACTTTTCCACAAATAGTGTTAGATTTTGGTCAAATGTGTGTTCTGCATCTATTGATCTGATCATGAGGCTTTTTTTTTTATTTTATTTTTTTATTTTTCGTATGTGTATGAATGTACTCTCTGCATGCAAGTCTGTGCACCCGTGACGTGCAACGCCGTGCAGGTCAGAAGAGGGTGTCGGACTCCCCTGGAACTGGAGTTCTCCTGGAATTGGAGTTTCAGACGGCTCTCGGCCGCCATGTGGGTGCTGGGGATCGAACCCGGGTCCTCTGCAAGAGCAGTCGGTGCTCTTAACCGCTAGGCCATCTCTCCAGCCCAAGGCTTTTATTTCTTAGCCTGTTGATATGTGGATGACACTAATTTGTTTTCAGATTCTGAACCAGCCTTGCATTTTTAGAGTAGTCCTTCCTGTTTCTTTTTACAATTCCTTTCACACCATGTTGGGTTCAGCTTGCAAATTTTTCAGCGAGGACCATTTGCATTTATGTCAATGACATATATCAGTATCGTAAAGTGATAGGAAGAATTTCCTCTGCTTTGTTTTCTCAAACAGGTGGAGAAGAAGTACAATTTCCTCCTTAAATATTGGCTATAATTATTCATCAATAAACCCATTTGGTATTTTCTGGAAGGTTATTAGTGGTTGATTGCATTTTAAATAGATATCGGTCTGTTCAGATGATCTGTTCCTTCATATGCAAGTTTGGGCAGATTGTGTTTTGAGCAAATTGGTCCATTTCATCTAGGCTACCAAATGGGTAAGTGCATATTTGTACAAAGATTTCATTTATTGCCCTTTTTATGTCCATGGACTCTGTGGTTATGTTAGCTGTTTTATTTTTTTATATTGGCAACATATGTCTTTTTTCTTAATTCACTTGGCTAGAACTTTATCAATATTATTGATCATTCTCAAAGAACTAGCTTCTGGTTTTGTTCTCTAGTCTGTTAGATCATTTAAGAACAAGAAAAATAACAATTTCAAATTCACCTTCAGTTATTCTTTCTTTGACGATCTTTTCCTTAAATAAATCTAATTTTGTAGACTTTATAATTTTGTCACTCTCAAGAACTTATTACAAGCTGGATGTACTATCAACAGATTTGATCAATTTTTGTTTGAGAAAGTATTTTTCTATTTCATTTTTGGAAAGAAAATTATTTGTGGCATAAAGTTCTAAGATGGCAGGGTGCTTATTTTTCTGAATACTTTAAATACATTACTCCATTCTTTTCATATTTATATAATTTCTGAGGTGAAATTGCTATATTTTTTTTATTCTCTAGGTGAGGTATTTAATTTCCTCTGACTTTTTTCAAAATTTTATCTCTACTTTTGATTTTTTTTTTTTGTAGTTGAAATTTATATAACTGGATGATGGGCATGTGGTGTGTTTGTGTGTGTGTGTGTGTGTGTGTGTGTGTGTGTGTGTGGTGAATGTCTTATTTTCATATTATTCTCTGAGTTGTTTCTGGGATATGTGGGTTGGTGTCTGTCATTAATTTAGGGGAATTTTCAATCTTTATGTGTCTATATTTCTTTTTTCTCCTTCTGTCATTCCATTTAAATGCTCAACTTTTGTAGTTTTCCCATAGTTCTTGGGTATCTTATTTTCTCCTCAGTCTTTGTTCTTATACTTTTGAGGTTTAGAAGTTCCTATTGATGTATCTGGAGCTGGGGCATCTCTCTTCAGCTGCCTTCAGCCTAGGAGTAGGCCCATCTGTAGAGATCCAGCTTGACATCCCTGCAGGAGTTTCCTTTCTTCACTCTTCATCCCAGCGCCATCTACTTAGTACCCCTGTCCAGAAGCCGTGACATCAGTACTGAAATCCTTTTACTTTAACCTCAAGAACCTGTTGCTAATGCTGTATCATAAAGCCCTGACTTTTCTTTCTTTATTGCCTGCTGTATATTTTATCTTTGCAGCTATAAAAATGATGTCACCTAATCTCAAACAAGGGCTGATTGTACATTATCTATCTTAGGAAGCCCAAGCCCCTTTGTAATATAAGTCCTCGTGCTCTGGTCCCGCCTGCCTGTCCAGTCACGGCTTCTTCCTGCTTCTCACTTTCAGCCTTCTCCTGAGCCCCATGTCTAATATCTTCTTACTTTTCTCTGCTTTCATGCTTCCCTAACTTAATGCCTGCTGTTTGTCATGCGTCCATTCTCCTTTCATGCAACTGAACTCTTTTCTGAAAGATTTTCTGTTGTTCCTTGTTTCAGCTCAGAAAAAGTTGTTCTGTTCTCCTGTCTCCCCTGATGCACGTGGGAAACACCCAGTGCCTTCTGTTCCCTGGAACCCTTGAGTATTGCATTGTTTGTTTGTTCTTTGTTGTTTTTCCCTGAGTTCCCTGTACTCAGGGATTTCTTGTGAGCAGAGCCAGCATATCTTCACTCTGATGTGCTTCACATTGAGCACTGCCTGGTATGTGGACAGAGGTTCTGCTAACTGTGCTGCTGAGTGGCATTTGGCCTCACTGATATGCCCGAAACTTGCAATTGCTCCATAAATATCATTTTCTTCCGAATGTTGATTTATAAGCTACTTGGCATGAGAGTTTCATCTCTTATAATTCATACAGATCTAGCTAAGAAAATTTAGTTTGGGAAAAATGTCAGCTTACCAATCAGATCTCCTTAGTGTGGTTCAGCCCAAGAAGCCCTTTTTGCAGATAAGGAAGTCTGTGCAGTGTGAGGAATTTCCATCTCTGTGGATCCCTGCATCTCACTACATCAAATGAGATACTAGAGTATTTTCCAAACTGCAGACTCTGGACTGAGCTCCAGAAAAAGATGCAGAAATGAATTCTGGGGATCCGGAATAGGTGACAAGAATTATTATTTAGCCAATCATCACATAATAATATTTGCTATGCACCTACTAAGAGAAAAATGTATCCATTAACCATAGTCATACTATGGTTACGGTTAAAGATCTCTCTATATCAGTGACAAATTTTTCACCATCCACAAACTGTTTTATCATTTTATCACCATTTAATGTCATGAAAAGGATGCATATTTCTCATGGGAAATGGTTCCACTGTATAATGAACATAGATTTGAAGAAGGATTAGCACTTTATGAGGAAAATGATTTTTACCTTTTGGTTTAAGGAAATAGAAGCACATAATCATTTCATGTTCCCTATTCATTAGTCAAATCCTTTGTGTGTCCAATACTTCTTTACCTTCTGTTCATTTAGGGCCTATTTCTTAGGTGCTTAATTAAACAATCTTTCTCTTGCTATGGTACTCCTGAAAGAGCAGAAGCTAGAGGACATCATGCTGAGTGAAGTAACACAGTCCCAGAAAAACAAACGACGAATGGTATCCCTCATCTGTGGATGCTAGTGCCAATTACCCAGTTGTAAGTATTTCTTGTGTAGGGCCCCCTGAGCTTCTGTACAAAGCAGTTGGACATAATGCATTTTGGAAACAACAACAACAACAGAAAATACTGCATCAAAGAACTGACTGAAACAGTGAACTTCTGCTCAAAACAGTCAACGTCCCCATGGAAAATATTGAGAAAGACTAAGAGATGGAAAGCATGTTTGGCAGAATGCACGAGCTCTGACGGGGTGGGGGAATGAGCGGGAACACGGGTCTAGATTTGTTAAAAATAAATAAATAAATACAATAAAAAAAAAACAACGAGGCCACTTCCTGATGATGAATACTAAAACTGTTGGGGTACTATAATTTTTTTGCCAAAATAACACTGGTTTGGTTATGGAAAATTTTTTTAGCCATATTCTTTTTTTTTTTTTTTTTTTTTTTTGGTCTTTTCAAGACAGGGTCTCCCTGTAGCCCCAGCTGTCCTGGAACCACACCTGGCTAGCCATATTCTTAAGACCTGGTGTTAACCTATGATTATATACAATGGAATGGTGTATTGAAACTTCAGAGAGCTTTTGACATCTTTAGAAGGAGACAGAACCCACATAGTAGGCAGAAGATAATTTTCCTCAAATTAAAAAAGAAAAAAATCATTTTTAATAATTATATAATTACTGAAAAGTTGTAAAAATACTAATTATATGCTTTACCCATCTTTCTCTAATACAAGGAAATTTGCATTTGCAAAATATTATCAGATAAACTTCAACTTATTAAAATTCCTCTCTGTTTTTCTTTCCTCACCCAATGTTATTGCTTTCTCTTCTCAGATATCATCTAACATCTCATGTTGTATTTGGTTTCCTTAGTTTGTTCCAACTAGTGACAGTTATCACTCTTCCCTCATCTTATACAGTTTTGTCAAACTTCAATAAACCCTGCCCATTTGTTTTGTAAAATATCTTTCTATTTAAGTTTTCTAGTTGTTTTCTCATGATTAGATTGAGTATGTCTGTTTTGGGAAGAGAAGTACTGTTAATGTCTCTTTATGTAAGCTTTGCATTTGAGGAACTTGGTGTTGATGTTCATTGTCCCTGCTTGGCTTGGTATTTGGAGCTTGGGGTTGTTGTCACTGGGGATATTAACCTTGGACACTTTGTTAAGGATATATCTACTAGGTTTCTCTACTATAAAGGGCCTGTTCTTCTCTTTCAAATTGATGTGTCTTAAGACAGACATTTGGAGTTAATCGTATATGCTATTTCTTTTCTAACATTTACACAATAATTTTAGCACCCAGTGGTGGATGTTGCCCGCAACCGTGGCACTTACCTAATGGGATCTTGTGTTTCCCTCAGGAAGCAATTATTTTCTCCATATAGAAAATGTTATTAACAAACTGCAAGATGAGTCAGCATTGGTGGAACATGCCTTTAATCCCAGCACTCAGGAGGCAGAGGCGGGTCAAGGTCTAGGTCAGCCTGGTCAATTTCTAGTTGGGGCTACAGAGAGACCCTATCTCAAAACAAACAAACAAACACCCTGATAAGATAAATAGAAACAAAAACTTATTGAAAAATTATTGATACTTTCACCAAACCCAAGACATTTTACTAGTGTGTGTGACATAACCATATTTATACACATTATATATATATTTTATCTGTATAAGTATTTTACTGCATTTATGTCATGCAGACTGAAGAGGGCAAAAAAGGGTGTGAGACCCCTGGAACTGGAGATATAGATAGTTGTCAGCTGCCATGTGGGTGCTGGGATTTGAACCTGGGTCCTCTGCAAGAACAGCCTGTGCCCTTAACTACTGAGCCATCTCTCCAGCCCCAATATATGGGCTGTATATTTATACAAACTTATTTATGCATCATATAGGTTATGGTATCATATGTTTTGCATGTATGTATATATATGTATATAGTAAATATAGAATGTCTGTGCACAGGTGTACATGTGCATAAGACATGGGTATAGTGCATGTAGGATATTCTCTTTGGAAATCTCTCTGCTTAGAAATAGATTGTGCGCATGCTTCCATGCAGAAACCATGCTTCATCCTCCTTTTTAAAGGCTGATGTTTTATTTCCTGGTAATGGGCATCAGTAATTTATTTAACTCTCTCTTCATTGGCATTTTATTCCTGCTTTTGTATTTGTATTACACATAGTCTTATGCATTTTATGGACCTCTTTGGTTAAGATACATCCATTTTTATGATGATTCCCTGTCTTACAAGGTTGGTTTTAATTTATTCTCTTGCTAGCAGCATATGCACATGTCTGATGCACCACACCTTCCCCTAACACAGGGTGTCTTTGCTCTTTTTAATCTTTTTTTTATTCCTTACTTTATGGTGAATTTGGATATTTTTCCCATTTCTCTGTCATTTTTGTATATACTCTGTTGAATTTCTTTGCTCTACTTATCAGCATAATTCCATCGCTTATTCTCTAAACCCATCTGTACCTTGGCCCTTTCCTTTAAGAGCAGAAACCTTTGTCTTAACACTGCCATATTCCCTCCAACTTAATTAGTTGTTTTATCTTCCAATAAGCAATACTCCATTATCTACTATCCTTAATGATCAGATGTTCCTTTTAAAATGAAAGCAAGGCCGGTGTGGTGGTGCACGCCTTTAATCCCAGCACTCGGGAGGCAGAGATAGGTGGATCTCTGTGGGTTCAAGGTCAGCCTGGTCTACAGAGCGAGCTCCAGGACACCTGGTACTAAAAGGGAGACCCTGTCTCAAAAATACCAAAAAAAGTGTAAAACCCAAAAGAAAAAAATAATAATAAAATGAAAGCAAGAATAAAGGCTATTGGATCCAGATCCTGTGGTAGTATTCCCTTTGTATACTCTTTCACATGTTGTAATGAGCTGTGACAGATGCTTACCCTTTAAAGGAGGTCACCCACCCAGGCCTTGCTTTCATTTTAAAGGTAAAAACATGCTAAAGGTAAAAACAACCTTAAGCCCTGTTTCCCATTTAATTCATCATCTTCATGCTCCTGGCCACCAGTCCATTTCTTATGTTCCCAACTCCATTGCTGGGGGTGGGCATAACCATTCAGAGTCTGTGTTCACATGCTAGTTCCCTTTCTTGCATCTCCTGCATACTTGGGGTTGCTAAATCATCAGTGAAAGGACTGGTTTACATATTGATGATTCATCTCTAATAATTATTTTTTAGGGCTTCTTCACCATATAAAATCTAAGCTTTGCTGGTAAATTAAATGAATTTGCTGTTTAAGTCAGTTGCCCAGGTACCAGGAAAGAAAAAAAACAAAAATCCTCCTGTACTAGTTATTCAAGACTTCACAGGTAATTGGATTCGGATTTGTGGGAGATTCAGGGGGCTTTCAGGAAAGTGGCTGCTATTAAATTATTCTTAACACTAGGGGTCCAAACTGGAGCTGCTGTCCACTCTTCCTAGTGAAGATCTGCCCAAGTTCTGCTGCACTGGAGAGAAATAACCACATGAAAACCATTATGGAATCAGATTCTCTAATGCGATTTCTACTAATTTCTTTGCTGCTAGGCATGAAATAACAGGAACTAAATTCTTTCAGGATCATGCCTAAAATCTTAAATCAGAACAGCCGTAAAGGAGCTACAGAAATGTTGTAATAAACTGTATTTCGTTATACTTTTAACAGTAATGGCTGAGCTTTTAACCACTACAACAGTTACACTACTGTCAGAAAGGGGATCGTATTCTTCCATCTCCCTGGTCTGCTAAAAGCATTTGCTATGCACATTTTTGTTCAAAAGGTATTGGTTTTCTAATGCATTCTCTCCACCTGTGAAGATCAGAAATGCAAACAGGTCAAACAGGAACTCCATCATTTTCTGCCCTTACTTTCAAAATTAGCTGAGAGTCTTCAATCAGGTTGCAGGCTGGTTTACATTTGCATTTCTGTTAGTAAGGGCTGAGTTGTTTACAAGCAGTGTTGCCATGTGAACCCTGAGGATAGATCTGACAGGACATTTTGAAAGTGCCCTGCTGAAACCAGGAATGTGGGAATGAGGTTTGAAACCTGGTAGTTGTTAAGCACCAGTGGTTGAAGGAGCATCAACGTCTGCCTTAGAAGTGTGTTTATCCCACTAATCATTAAGGAAATGCAAATGAAAACCACTTTAAGATATCATCTTACTCCAATAAGACTGGCTAGGATCAAGAAAACAAATGATACCAAGTGCTGGAGAGGTTGTGGGGAAAGGGGAACACTCATCCACTGCTGGTGGGAATGTAAACTCGTACAGCCACTATGGACAGAGTGTGCGAGGCCCTGTGGAAGATTTGGAATGAACTGTCACCCGACCCTAGCCATACCCACTCCTGGGCATGTACCCTCACGACTCACCCCACCACAAATACATGCCATCAGCCATGTTTATTTCAGCTCTCTTCACAATTAGCAAGGAGCTGGACACCAACCCAAATTGGCCCCTCAACTGACAAGTGGATCAGAAAATTGGTACATCTACCACAATGGAGTTCTATCGCGCAGTAAAGAAAGACAATCAATGAGCTTTGCAGGACAATGGACTGGAGCTAGTAGATACTCAGTGCTGAGTGAAGTAAAACCATGGTCCCCAGAAAAACAAGAGACGAATGGTAATCCCTCATCTGTGGATTGCTAGTGCCACTTAACCTAGTTGTTTCTTGTGTAGGGCCCCCTGAGCTTTTGTCCAAAAGCAGTATGCCCTGGTTATCAAAAGTTAGAATGCATATTGAAAGAACACAAACCAACAAACAAAAAACATAAAAACTGACTGAAACAGGAAACTTCTGCTCAAAACAGTCAACTCCCATGGCGAATATTGAGAAAGACTGGAAAAGAGATGAAAAAGCATGTTTTGCAGAATTCAGTAAGCTCTAGCAGGGTGGGGCAATGCGGGAAGGGAACACGGGTCTCGATTTGTTAAAAAAATAAAATAAATTTATGTGAAAAAAAAAGAAGTGTGTTCGTGTGTTTAAGTAATTGAAGATTGCCATTTGTGAAAGGACAAGATTTCCCTTGATTCATTCATTCTCTCTGTTCCCCTCTCTACCAAAGTAGTACAAGAATAGCTATCTATATGCTATGGTGAATAGATCTCCCATACGGCTCCTCTAGGAAAATTCTAAACATGTACCCTAGATTTCAGGCCTAAATCTCTGATGCCCGGAAGCTCTATTTTTAAGAGATGGGCTCACCAGCCAAAGATCTGTGCCCTCTCCCCTGACTGTTCCAGTGCACACTCAGCCAACACACCTGAGAGACTGCTTCTCATTGAGCAGTTGGTGCAGTCAAAGGCCCTGGAAAGCAGGTGCAGTGTGCTTCGACTGCACGTGCCTTGCTGTTGTCCACTGAAACTGGTCCAGCATCCTGAATCCCCAATCCCTGGGCAAATAATTTTGTAATATATTGTTAGCCTCTTCCCCTGAAGCTTCCTCATGTATAAAATAGCGATAACATGTTTCCTATGATCAAATCATATGCTACATGGAAACCTCCTTCTGCCCATAATGGCATCAGATAAATAATAAACCTCTTTCTCATTTCATTAATTAAATATTTTCTAACCTTTGTTTAAATTTTTTGAGTGAGTCACTTTATACTTTATTATAACTAGGCACATATTGTTTGAATTTTAAGTTGTGGTAAAATTACTTTATGCTTCTATGTTCAAATATTTTATTTCATTTTCAGTATTTTGGTTGTTATTTTTATTTTATTGTATAGTGTATTTTGCCTGTATGTAAGTGCACCCATGTCCTTCAGTCACCATGGAGGTCAGGCCGAGGTCATTGGATCCATTTAGAAACGGAGTTTATAGGTGGTGTTGTTTAGCTGCCTTATGGTTCTGGGAACCAACACCCAGGTCCTCTGCAAGACGCAACCAGTGTTCTTAACCATGACCCAGTACCTCACCCCTTCTACCTTTAAATAGTTTAAGTAAAAATGTTCGTTACTTCTGGCATTGTGGCATACACGTATTCCAACATTCAGGGGCAGCAGGCAAGTCGAATGCTCTGTGAGAAGGATTGAGGCCAATGCTTGGTCTACACGTGAGTCACATACTTCCAGTGACACACAGTTGAAATCCCTTTCTTAAGGGCGATAATATATATATATATATATTATATATATATATATTTGTGTGTGTGTGTGTGTGTGTGTGTGTGTTACTAGAAAACTTATCTTTTTATTTACATATATGCCTTTTTAAATATTTCTTTTTTTTCTCTCAATTTCCAACTTAAAACAGAATATATAAATATAAAATAAATATTGGGTAGTAGACAAGCCACAATAGAGTCATGTTCACAGGTTCACTGACTGAGCTGGGAAACCTGTCCTTATTATGGAGAAAGAAGGAAGGCATGAAGTGTCAGGCTGGGAATGTTGCTGGGAGTAAGGCATCTGCCTGTGGGAAAGGGCTGCAGAATTGTCAGTGTGGATTTTCCCAGCAGTGCCCAGCTGACAAGCCTCATCCTTCCTAAGAAAAAGGGAAGGAAGGAAATAATAATTATTAAAGAGGTACTTAAAAATTAACAGCTCATCCTCTCCTTGTGTAACTGTCTCTGCATCATACCTGTTTTACTTAAGACCATTAGTCTCCATTTTACAGATATGGAAGACAGGCTAACTTATATTCATGGAAATGTTATGAGTAAGTAGCAGCACTGACATTGGAATGGCAGAATGTGAGCTTTCAGGTGTTTATTACTGTGCAGAGTCTAGGTCTTGGCTCACAGGAAGAAAGCTGCAGCATCTTGTTAAAGTCTGGTGATTCAGTAACAAAGACAAAACCAAATCTGAATCTCAATTCAAATATTTTAGATAGGCCAATGAGGGGAAAACATCATTTCCCTGGAGATAGCTGTGAGTGTGTGGTACTCAGGGCATGTGGGCCCCTCTTGGATGTCAATCTGACACAGTGTAAACTTAGAGCTCAGAGGGGAGAAAAATCTGGAAGGAAGTTTTCTTCACCTTGTCCTGGGTCCTATTGCTGAAAATCTGTTTGGTCACTCAGAAGACACAACTGTGTTGTTGAGCAGCTAAGAGAACATGTAGAGGACGGTGTGGAAACTGAGGACCTGAGGGAGGGTGAGGTAAACATGGATATGGAGTAACGTTTCCCCATCACCACTGTGTCTCCTGGTGACCAATCTACATCCTGTACACTCTGCCATGGCCTCTAAGTCAGCTGTGCCGTGGGGTGGCCCAGCTTGACCCTGCTGGCCAGCCTCTGCTCCTGCCTCCCTCTACCCTGGTGCACTCCTGTGCTGGGGAAGAGTTTTACCCTCGCTCCTTCTCACGTTTGGTTTCATTCAGAGTGTAGTAAATGAAAGAGGATATTAGTAGATTCTGCACTAGGGAAAAACAGTCCTATGTCTGCTTTCTCATCTTAATGTTTTGTGTCTGTTATTTAATGATTTCTTCAGCAGGATCATAGGAGTAGACATCGTCAATCAAGATACATTCTTAGATCACATCTTAAACTGCTGTTTTCAGTATTTTCCTTTTAACCAATCATCTTAGAGCATCCTTTTATCAGTGGACATAAAGCTTATCTATTCTTTCAGTATAAAATGTTTGAGAACCTAAAATGCGCCAAGCAGTGTTGCTGGTGCTCCATCCACTACTGAACAAGGCAAGAGACTCTGCTGATAGAGCTCCCCAGGCAGAGCGAGTCACTAAGAAGATGATTTTCACATAGCAAAACATTACAGAAATCTAAACCACCTTCATGGGCAGAACATCTTGGCAGGGTTGGGAAACTGGGGAAGATTTTTTTTTTTAAAGTTGCTGGGCGTGGTGGCGCACACCTTTAACCCTAGCACTTGGGAGGCAGAGGCAGGTGGATCTTTGTGAGTTCAAGGCCAGCCTGGTCTACAGAGTGAGTTCCAGGACAGCTGAGGCTACAGGGAGACCCTGTCTCGAAAAGACAAAAAGAAATAAATAAGTTAAATGAATGGAAGCACCACTCTGGCTATATTCTCAACATCTTCACTTGTAAGCCACCCTTCTCAGACCATGAATCTGTAACAAGGGCATTATGGTTCTTGCTGAACATGTACCCTAACTATAATGGACCGATAGATGTTAATGTAGACACATGTAAAAATGAACATATTATTGAGTTCTGGCTTCGTTATCTCAACCAAAAAATAATATTCATGACAGAATATTTTAGATGATAATAGACAATCATTGTGATTTACTTTAAGGATTGTGGTTTACCAATATCTGGGCAATTTTGTACAACATATTTCACTGTATCTTCCTTCCCTGGCTTGATGTCTATTTTCACACTCTTCAGAGCATGGTTTCTTTTCTGAATAATTATTATTTTTAGTTTATGCATATGAGTATATTGACCGCATGTGTGTTAGCACACCCATGTCATGCAATGCCTGCTGAGGTCAGAAGAAAGCTTTGGATCCCTTGGAACTGGATTTATGGTAGGTTGTTCACCACCACCATATGGGTGCCAGGAATCGAAGCCAAGTCCTCTGCAAGAGCAGTCAGTACTCTTAACCATTTCTTTTAAGAATGGCCTTCAGACCTGATGAGAGACAGAGTACTAAAACATAGTAATGTGGCCTGTACCACAAGCTTGTAGAACTTAATTCGATCATGATTGGTACTATCTACATTTTGAATGAGATACTGAGACATTTCTTCTGATCACTGCAAAGTCTTGGCAACCATGCTTTGCCATCCTGTCTTCTACTGCTGTTTCACGAGCAGCAGCGGCCTCACCTGCAACATCCTGCCGGGAAGCTCACCTTCTGCACACTGCCTTTGTGATCAGCCTCCAATTTGCAACCTCTAATGTGAAAATGGTGCCAAGCCGCTCTTTCCTGCTACCCATGCCCACAGTTACTGTCCGGTGACTTCTCTGCAAATCACACATTTGCTCATTTCTCTCTCTTCCTCTTACACATAAAACACAGTATCTCATTGTGTGTCTCATTGTATGCTCTGCTCTTCCCATTTCATGCCTTTCCACTTTTTCTCTTTCAGTCTAGTCTAGGATTGAGTGTGTGTGTTTGCATATGAATACAGACATGAGTGGTGTCCATGTGTGCATCAATATGTGGATATACGAATGTGTATGTGTGTGTGAACAGAATGTAGGTGACTCTGTTTCCATTGACAACAAAATCTTTCTTCTTTTCTGCCTACCATAAAGCGTACTAGGGAAGGTTTTATTTTATGAGGTTAACCAGAGTCATTGATGGATAATTGATACTCCCATGATTGAGAACCAGTAACCTGGCAGTCTCTGTTCAAAGGCGATGGAGCTAACTCTCATAGTGCGTACATGGGGGTCAGGAACATGAGGCCAGTCCTTGTGACTCCTCATGGATTCAGCCAATGCCTACCGAGTTCCTAGGAACTATGGAATGACATAGAAGAAGATACCGTCTCTTTCCTCCAGAAATACTTTGAGGGTCATGTGTGTACACTGCCTCATAATTTCTCAGCAAAAAAGTTCTGGAACTTCAGTAGAAATATCCAGAAAAGCTTCTAAGAGAAAGTGACTCCCACACATAGCTTCAGTGGGTATAGTATAAATTTGCAGGTAGATATGAGAGAGAAAAGCTTCTAATTATCAAGCTCAGAGTGTGGGCACATGTAGCGGGAATGTGTGTCACAACAGCACTGCCAGGATCCTTCTGTGTGTGAGAGAGAATAGATGCCAGGGCTGTGCATCATGCTGGGACTCTTCATCTTGCACAGTCCTGTTTCTGAACCCTGTCAGTCGTCAGAGTTAGTAACAGCTTCAGTACCACAACCATCAAGGCTAGAGGTTTAATTTCTGATTCTGTGCCAAAGCTCCTTGGAAAAGTTTACTCTCATTTAATTTCATAATATACTCTGCCATATCCTGGGCCAAAGAGTCAGCATGGAGAAATCTGAGTGGATGATTCTGAGAAGAGCCTGACACCTAGGAAACCCATATAATCTTTTGTAGTTTTCTTGAGCCAACATATATATATATATATATATATAT
>VZQC01013883.1:609371-654251 GCA_009823505.1 Rhizomys pruinosus
TATATATATTATATGCACATGTATACATAGGAAAGAGTTCAGTGGGGCATTGCTTATAATGCAGAGAAATTATTAATAAATTCTGAACAACTGACTTAAGTGAATATTATTGAAACATAAGACAGACTCTGTTCCAATAATTAAATGATATTTCCAGTTTTAATTACGTGGAAAATCATTAGCTGTATACCTTGCTGAAATAGGACAGAAAGCTAAATATTCTCGCAACAGTACTTTGGAACAACATATAACCACTGGACATGAGGGTCTGGAGGCAGGTAACATGAGGAAATGCAATGAAGCAGAGTGGTAACAATAGCCCCACAGATTATTTTCTGCCCTCTCCATATTTTTCTACAGTGTTAGAGATTTTAGCATAGAAATATTGTTTCGTAGATATGTGGTAAACATGTCTGTCCCCAGCCATCAGGAGAGGAGAAGGCAAAGGAAAAGAAAGATGTAGACAGTGACAATACCCCTTCTGCCTTTTTATTACCATTCTTCCAATGCGTTGGGGTTTTGAATAAGAAGTGTTAAGTGTATTTGTAATTAGCTTCCTATCTAAAGAATGAGTGTGAATCACAGGGAGTGGGCTGGTCACCTCAGAAATTCTCCCCCTTGCCCACTACTACCTGCTTAGGTACCAACAAGCAGCCACCCTCCCTTGTTTACATAGGAGCTGAGATTTAATTAATGTGTGCACCTTTATATGACCATCAGTGGAGAGCAACAGAAAAAAAAATGTTTGCAAGATTGAAGAAACACCCAGATTTCCCATCCTTGCACACGCCAGCGAAGACAGGCTGCTGCAATATTGAGTCTGAACAGAAAGTCCAGGAAGGAAATGGGTCTTGTCCCTGACAGCTTATCTTTAAGCTCAAGGCTTTCATCTAATTGTGTGCTGTTGCCCTGGTTAAATATAACCAGAAAGCACTTGGGAGCATGCCCTTGGATGGCAGGGGATGGGATGATGGCAGCTCTGCCCTTGCCATCCAAGCTGGTTTTCTCCTCCCTGGAATGTAGCTATAAATGACTTCCTAAGTCCACTTAAGCTTTAAATCAAGAACAGTGCTCTCCCTCTAGACCCTGGCTGTGGCTACGGGATCTTTCACTGTTAAGGAATGATATGGGTGAAAGAAATGCCTGGCCATAATCTCAAAAGCCTCGGTCTGCCAGGTTAGACCCTAGGGGAGTCAACAAAATAATCATGCTTAGATGAAGTATGGTGAGTATAGATTAAGTGAAATGGCCCTAAATGAAATGGCTCTTGACTCACAGAACAGACCTTCTTGTATGTCCTGAGCATAGGCATCAGTGAGTTGCCACACAGTGGTGTTGCTGGAGCGGCTGCTGTCCTTCCAGTTTGGGAAGTGTCCAGGACAGTGTGCTGGAAGAATTTTTGTTGGAAGGACTAGGTGTGGTAACGTTTTATTGTTCTGTAGTTCTAAATGTCCTAAGTTTAAAGTGAACACTGTTCAGATCTACTGTACTTAATAGATGGACTATTATTAATAGAGTGGGATTTAATGGCTAATTGTTTTTATAATAGTAAAATGCATATCACAATAGGAAATAATATAACCAATTTTACCTGAGAGACTGGTAAGAAATTGTATATGTGTGTATGTGTTTAATATTTGTGAATCCACGTGTGTAATTTGGTGTGTGTGTGTGTGTGTGTGTGTGTAAGCCAGCAGACAGTGAGTGTCTTGCTCTACCACCCGTTTCCTCATTTCCTTAAGATAGGGTTTTTCACTAGAACTAGAGCAGAACAGCAGGCCAGCAGGCCTCAGTGACCCTCCTGTTTCTTCTCCTCAGCACTGGGTAACAGGTATATGGTGCAGATACAGGCAGCTTCTTTTTTTTATTATTTATTTATTTTCGTATGTGTATGAATGTACTGTCTACATGCAGGTTGGTGCACCCGTGTCGTGCAATGTCGCGGAGGTCACAAGAAGGTGTCGGATTCCCCTGGAACTGGAGTTCTCCTGGAATTAGAGTTACAGACAGTTCTTAGCCGCCATGTGGGTGCTGGGGATCAAACCTGGGTCCTCTGCAAGAGCAGTTGGTGCTCTTAACTGCTAGGCCATCTCTCCAGCCCTGAGGCAGCTTCTTATATGAGGGCCCAAATCTGTACCCAGGTCCACATGCTTGTGTAACAAGTACTATTCCCCACTGGCATTTCTCCAGACACCTTGTGAGGAGAAACTTTTAAGAAAAACTTGAAGAACAGGTAGTACAGGCCTATAGTCTTAGCTATTTTAAGGGCCCCGGGGCAGAAGGACCACAAGTTCAAGGCTAGTCTAAAACCCCTAATAAGACCCTATCTCTATCTTGAAATGAAAAAAATTCAAAATGGGCTCGGGATATAGGTCAGTGTTTTCACACTTGCTTAGCATGGAGTCTTTTAAAGTTTATTTTAACTTTTTTATCATTTTATTTATCTGCATTAACGTTTTGCCTCCATGCGAATAAGTGTACCCATAATATTCAGTGTCCACAGGGACCAGAAGATGGCATCAGATCCCCTAGAACCAGAGTTAAGGATGGTTGTTAGGCACCATGAGGGTTCTGGAAACCTCTGCCAGAGCAGGCAGTGCTTGCTGAGCCATCTCTTCTGCTCCTAGCAAGGACCCTTATCAACAGTTGACACTTCTTTTTCAAGAAAAAGAGCCCCAAACACCATCTCTGTCTGCAGTCCTCACATGGCCCCAACTCTTATGTTCATGATATTCCTTGTGGAATCCAGGAAGCTAAGGGTGAGCCTATGTTTGTTCCCTACTGCCCTGCCTCTACGGGCAGACTTGACAGGGGTCACTCATGGAGATACTCCAAGTATGGGTCTTTAAGTCCAATGAAGTTATTTTGTGTCATCTCTAACACAGCATATTATCTCTTTAACAACATTAGACTTAGTTCCATGGCCTTAGCTTATTGACCACATTAATGTTGAAGTTCAGCGCAAATAGTGTGGAAGCTAGAGACTGCCAATTAGAAGTCACCAACTAACCCAAGGGACACCTTCTCATCTAACCCAGCCAAATGTATTTTCTTTCTTCTTCTCCATGAAAGTTGCCACCCACTCTGCTGCAGCGAGTTCTCTGGATCCCATCTGATTCCAAACATGACCTTACTCAGGAATTATTGCTTCTTCATACTATCAAAGTTATCTCATCTAGAAACTATTGTCAACTGATGACTACTGAGAGAGGGAGAGTTGGTTTTAAGGGAGTGATGCTAGATAGTTTGACTAAACCCCAGTGGATAGATTCACACTGGGGACATTTGGGGCCACAAGCTTGGCTTGATAGACCTTAATACATATGACGAAATGCACTAAATGCAGTGGATGTGGGTTATGGAACACGCAGATGGGGGAGATATCTAAATGGGAACCAAATGTATGTAATTTGCAAGAAAGCGCTTTAAAAACGTTTTAATTATTTTATCTAAAGTTTTTCATTTAATAGCTCTTAATCCTCTCAGAAAACAATATAACTTACTTTTCTCTAGTTTTCCAGAAATATTATAAAATTGATGTCAGTGAATAAGTTTCAAATCTCTATCTCTTTTCTCCATAGGTAGTACATTTTAACAGATGTTTCTTGTCACTTAAAAGTATTATGACCACTTTCTTTAACATAGGATTCTGTACATGCTTTAACAATTAACCATTGTTTGAAAATTGCAAATATTGGGGCTGAAGAGATGTCTCCGTGGTTAAGAGCACTGGCTGCTCTTGCAGAAGACCAGGATTCAATTCCCAGAACTCATATGGAGGCTAATAACTGTATATAACTCCAGTTCCTGGGAATCTGCTTACTTCTTCTGACTTCCACAGGCGTTGCACAACACAGGTGAACTTACACACATGCAAGCAATACACTCATACACATAAAAAACATCACAAATATTGCCAGGCATGGTGGTACATACCTTTGATCCCAACACTCCACTCAGGAGGAGGAGACAGACCTCTCTGTGAGATTGAGGCCATTTTGGTCTACATATCGAATTCCATGCCACCTGGGGCTATACCATTTCAGAAAAAGAGACAAAAGAATCAGAAATATCAATAATTTAGAGATAAATCTATAAGGAAATACACGACTTACTGAAAACTGCAAAGCAGTGGTAAAAATTAAAGGCATAAGTCAATGGAAAATACACTATGTCTATGAGTTGGATGACAATATTGAAAGGGTAAGTCTACTCATATTGATCTATACTGCAAACACAATTCCAAATCACATTCAACAGATCTGATTGTAGAAATTAACTGGCTGGATATAAAATTGATATGGAAATGCAAATAATCTAAAATACCAAAATGATTTTGAAAAATGTTAGAGGACCATTACTATCAGACTGGAAAACAAGAGTACAAATGGATCAATTCAACATCATCTTGGGCACAGAGACAGATCTACTGGTGATTGACTATTTCATTCCCAGTGTAGGAGTGAATGCTCTTCACTGTGGAACACAGAACTTTTCAAAGGTGTCTTGACTCCTTCCTTATAACCTATGAGAACATCCATGGAATATAAGTTCACAGACTCAAAGGCAAAAACTAAAGCTATAACTTCAGGAGGATATAAGAGAAAACCTTGCTTTTGCTTCTAATTCAGCAAGGATTTATTGGACATAATACCAAAACCTGACACAGAAAAGAACTACTCAATAGAGCGGAGCTTCCACAATTTAAAACTTTGCTTTGAAAAGATACCATTACTCAAATAAGTCAAGAAACAGATGAAGCAAATGTCTGTCAACACAATATACCCATACCAAAATAACCAACTGAAAACTGGACAAAGTATTGGGAACAGACAGTTCAACAAAGAAGTTTGAAAAGTGGCAGAAGGGAACCAAAAATGCTTGATATTATTAGTCGGTAGAGAGACATAAATAAAAATCACGAGACAACACAAAACATTTTTTAGAATGTCTAGAGTTAAATGATTGATCAGCTTTAGAGAACTGGAATGTTCATACACCTCTGGTGGGAATTGAAAATAGCATAAATGCTTGGGAAACAATTTGTTATTTGCAAAAAGTTAAACAAACTTCCATTCCATTCTAGATACGCACGCAAGGTAAAAGTTAACATATATTCATTCATATGGAACAATGCTCTTAGAGGTTCTGTTTGTTGTAATTCTAAAGAAGAAGTGACCCACATACTCAGCATCAACTGTGTGGCTAAATAAACTGTGATACAACTCTACTCTGGTACTTGAAGAATGAACCATTAGCCTGTGATTACATCACAGTCTGTGACCCCAGAGCTCAAGAGGCTGAGGTAGGAGGATTGCAAGTTCACAGCCAGCCTGGCCTCTCTAAACTGAAACAATGAACTTATTAATAACAGTATAGAATGATCTCTAAACAATAAAACTGAATTATAGAAGTCAGAATAGAAGTACACCTGATTATGTGACTGTATTCATCAAATTTCAAAGAAAACATAAGGCTCTTTCACTGTGACAGAAGACATATCATTGGTACCTGGAAAGGCTAAGGAGACTAATATAGTTCACAAGGATTCTTTTGTAGGGATGTTTGTGTATCTTCTTATGTTGACTATGGGGATACTTGTCCAGCTGTGTACACATAAGGCTAGACTCATTAGACTGCATGTTTCAAGTGAGGCAGTCTATCAATTATACCACAGAACAGCAATTAGAATACTAATATATACCTATGATAAAATATTGGCTCATATATTGCCCTGTATACTATGAGGAAACTCCACTATTGGCGGAGCCATTTGTGAAAGGTTCACTGCTTGATAAGGTTCCAGTGACCTGACTCCTTTGGTTGAATTCTGTTCTTCGGCTGACCTTGGTTTTTAATAATCCTTTTTATCATATTAATTCTTATTTTTCTGGCCTGCTTGACTTTTGGCTTTCTAGCAGTTAGGGTACCTGCTTCTGCCTCAAGGAGTGGAACTGACACTTTTGCCTTTTCTAGAAATGAGTATTTTGTGAGCAATAATGGCACTGTGTACACAACTTCAAAGTATGAAACAGCAATTACGAATGTTACAGATTTTGTGTCATGCACAGATTGCCCAAGTAAAGAAAGTAATTTTGATTTCATGGTCAGGTTTAAACTGAAAAGAGGATTATAGGGCAAAGTGAAACTAAGTCCAGTGAGGCCGTGGATTCTAGTGACCTGACTTAAAGATTAGTAGCCCTTAGGAAATCACCTCAGCAGAAAGTGTGGAGGAAAACAGAAACTGAGGAAAACATTGGCCAGAATAAAAACAAGATATGAATCAAAGTTACATCAGCCACAAAATGGCTTATAGGTCAAGTGAACAAGGAACTAAAGTAAGAAAAATAAAGTTCTCTATTGTTAAAGCTTTAAAGCTCATTTTTTTTTTACACTGTCCTGCACCTATGTAATCACAAGGCATAAAGAATGAAGTCCTCAGAGTAAAAAGTTAATATTAACTTCACTTTGCTGCAAAACTGCTAAATTGCTTAGCTGAGTGGCTGTACTATTATTTTTACTTTCTTGATGTCTCAACTATATGATTGTATCATTATTGATTGTTGTACTGTTTTTTATGTTAAGAATGATTTCAGGCCGGGCGTGGTGGTGCACGCCTTTAATCCTAGCACTTGGGAGGCAGAGGCAGGTGGATCTGTGTGAGTTCAAAGCCAGCCTGGTCTACAGGATGAGTTTCAGGACAGTGAGGTACAGGGGGAGACCCTGTACTCAAAAAGACAAAAAAAAAAAAAAAAAAAAAAAAGAATGATTTTAGGTGTGAATTTCCTGAAAAATATTTACAGGGAAGTTGGGTTATATTTTCTTTGGGCATATAAAAATAAACGTTGGGATCTTAGGAGCAGAGAAGAGAAAAAAATGGCAGAGTGGCAAACCTGAAAGACCCTCTGCACAGGATCAGAGAAGCCAAATGGATGCTCTCTGTAATCCTTAGGTTTAAGAAATCAGCAGGGTGACAAACCCAAGGAGCAGGGAAGATAAATGCTCCTCAGGTCACGAAAAGAAAGAGATTCTTGTGTCTTATTTGATTAATTTATTCACTGCCTTTGTGACCACCCACTTCAGGACCTGAACCTGCTGGAGCTGGACTCTGGCACACTGTCAGTGCCAGAATCTAAGGTTCCCAGAGTATAAGACAAAGGCTTACTCTGGTCATTCCATTTTTGTCAGCTATGTTACATGAATGACTTTGAATTGGCAAATCTGTCCATCTTTCCTAGTAACTTTAAGGACTCTTAGATATTGGCTTTTTACTTTGTTAATGAATCTGTCTCTGAGAATGAAGAATTGCGTTTTGGAAGACAGTGGAATAGCATCAGGAGACCTGGGGTGTGGTTCACCCCAGTCATTTCCATGGTGGGCCATGTAGAAAACATGTACAGGAAAGCACAGCGCACAGACACATGGTAAGGTGTGAATCCAAATACAGAGTGTCATTTTATTCAAATGAACGGATCATTATATGGGGTTCTGGCTTAGCTGTACTCACGTCTTACATCCGTTTCTTCATACTCTCCAACAAAGTCACTTTCCATTGTCTTAGGTTCATACGTTGTAAGTGAGGTGCTTAAAACTTCATCTCTAAAACGTCTTCCTGCCTGTCACTCTGCTCAGGTTGAAGCTATGACCAAAGAGGGCCATGGTGATTAGAAACTTAACCACTAGACGAGAGTGCAGGTAAGAGCTCTCTGGGCTTAAATAAAAAAATCAAATAAAGCCATTCCAGGTTAGAAACAGAATAATTATAGTGAAGTTTGGTGGTGACATAGTAGGAATTTAATAGAAGATTTGCAAAGCACCTTTTTAGTTTTTGTAAAGAGTTTTAAAAGTACACATCTTTTCTTTTTTTTTAACATTTTTTTTTTATTTTTTTTTAAATTTTATTTATTTCTGTATGTGTACGAATGCACTGTCTGCATGCAGGTCTGTGCACCCGTGTCGTGCAACGCCGGGGAGGTCAGAAGAGGGTCTCGGACTCCCCTGGAACTGGAGTTCTCCTGGAAATGGAGTTTCAGACGGTTCTCGGCCGCCATGTGGGTGCCGGGGATCGAACCCAGGTCCTCTGCAAGAGCGGTCGGCGCTCTTAACCGCTAGGCCATCTCTCCAGGCCCCTAAAAGTACATCTTTTCATCTAGAAATAGTGCCAGTTTTCTGTTTCAAGTGATTTTTTAAAATGTCGTTTCCTTAAAACATTTTTTTTTAAAGTTCATACTTCTGTAGTTCTACCCAACTCCAGTAGAACTGGCACTTGTAAAATTGATGTCAACCCTCAGTTCTGCCGCTGCTTCTGTGAGTCGTTGAAATCTATTTTTTAATGCAAAGCCAATTTACCTTAGAGTGTCAAACACAGCTTCAGAGTAGCTGGTAAAAATTAAAACTTAAATTAAAACCCAAACCCAAGAGATTTAATACGAGTCTCCCAACAAATGGATGCCTACTTGGCTGCCAGGTTGAAAATTGAATAAAGAAACTCACTTCTAACAGGAAGTAGCCATGTCCCTACATACAACTGAGAGTATTGATCCATCATTCTGTCCTTTTGAAGTATGACACTCATCTCAGTGACCTGCTTGGCATCCGTTATTAATGCGCTAGCTCCAGATGGCAGGAAGTAACTCTGAGATTTTTATAAGTCCAAGAGTAATAGTGGCACCCATGGTAAGGTAACAGTGCTTTGTGTTATGTTTCCAGAAAACCTAGAGAGACTCTCGCTGCTCTTCCTCCTGAAAGGGTGAATGCAAGCCACCTTTTGAAAAATTATGTTTTATTATTTTTATTTTATATATCTGAGTGTTATGCTTGCACGTATGGAAGTATACCCATCCATGTCAACCACTGAGCCTTCTCTTCATCCCCGTAAGCCACCTTTTACAAGCTGTGTAGAAATAAGGAGTGTCACTTGTGCCCTGCCATCCTGCTCAGAGTACATTCTCCCCTTTATTAAACCTGTCCTTGGAACACCAGTGGTTACACAGTCCCTAGATCAGACAACTAAGAGGATCTGTTATACCTAGTTAACCTTTAACATTCTCGGCATGAATGAATTTAGTGGATTATTTCCAGATGTTCAGCTCTGTTTCTTTACCAGTACTGTGCAATCTCATTATTTCTTAAAACAATTCTAATATATCAATAAGAGACCAGAATTTCTCACTTTTATATCGTGAGTCCAAGTTGTCCAGCTGGTCATTTTTAAGCAAAATACTCAAAGCCAGGCCTCATTGACTCCACTATTTAGAGACAGAGAGAGAGAGAGAGAGAGAGAGAGAGAGAGAGAGAGAGAGAGGCAACATGGCTGCCTCTTAGACATGTTCTTTAGGCACAGGGAGTACTATGGAAAATGACCAGGTTTGTAATGACAGAGTGCACTGAGTTCTCTTCCCAGATCTGCCAGAGGCAACTTCCGTGAAGCATATCTCTCTGTTTGTTCTCCATGTCATATACACAGAGTGGCTCAGCCAGTCACTTATGGGAGTCTGTTTCTCTCACACATAAGGGAACAGTGTTTATTAGGGGCAATATTGCTAGGCATATTGGTAGCAGTGTTCTCGTGAAAGCTAACGGCACTTCTGTGAGTTTGATCTTATTCACTGTCTGAGAGTGCCATTTGAGGTTTGGCAGGTGCAGGCTCACAGCTCTGCAAGGCAGAGATGCTTTTGTTTATTCACCCTTCATGACTCTACAGGGCATGTTGGTGCATCTGGATAAGCCCAGGGAAGAGACACTCTCAGAATTGGGCCTACTACTGTGTCAGGGTGCCAAGATGCTTTGAATTCAGACAGGCCCATATTATGCAAAGGTTCTGCCTTTGAGAGGCCTTTGTCTGAGTATTTTAATATGTGAATGTATTTTCAATAGACAAAACCTTGTGGGCTGTGGTATAAGAAATGTGCTACAATGAATTTTAGCTGCAGTTAAGCAGACGTTGCTACTACCAAAAGATGCAGAAAAGAAAGTGGAATTGAGATCATTATAAAAAAATATGAATCTGGAGATAAGGCCTAATATAAAAACAGATTTTGGTAACTGCCTGGAGTAAATTGAATTTTGGTCTCAATGCTAATGTTATTGAATATATTCAAGAATAAAATACTGGCTTAATCTTAGTTATTGTGACATGTTATCTCCTCATCCATGGAAGATGGAATAACCTTTGCTGGTGTCCTGACATTACTGTATAGGACACAATAATAACAACAGCAACAAAACAACAAATTAAAACATTCTATTGTTGGAGAATGACTCAGAGCGGTTTATTAATTCCAGAAATCAATATAGCACAGCGGGTTTTATTTTTCCAGCATCCCTGGGAAAATTTTGTGTCTGCGTATGTGAGTGCCTATGTGTGCATACGCTTGTTCTCATTGTAACCCAGCTATGCACCTTAATCTTTCAAGTCGCATTTCTAATTGTTAAAAATCATAAAATTTCATAGGTCAGGTATCAAGAGCAATATCTGAAGATTTGTGGGATTTTAATACAACTGGTTCTTTATTTTAAAACCCAGTATGGTTTTCTAAAGCATAGCAACTTTAATCCAGCCACATGCTGGATAGCTTCAGTTTCAACTTGACATACCTGGGTGGAGGGGAATTGCCCGCACTGGACTGGCCTGTGGTCATGTCTGTGGAGTATATTCTTGATTGTTGACTGATGTGGGAGGGCCCAGCCCACTGTGGGTGGTGCCATCCCTGGGCAATTTGTTGCGTATTGCATAAGAAAGCAGGCAGAGCATGGATCAGGGGACCAGGCCAGTAAGCAGTCTTCCTCCACAGCCTGTGCTTCAGCTCCTTGCTCCAGGCTCCTGCCCTGAGTTCCTACCTTGGACTCCCTCGGTGATAAACTGTGACCAGGGAGATGTAAGCTACATAAACCCTTTCCTCTCCAAGTTGGTATTGGCCAGAGTGTTCTGTCCCAGCAGCAGAGCCAGGGTGGGGTGTCTTGCATGGATGCTACCGGTAGGCCTGGAACTCTTCACATGCCCTGCCCAGCTGACAAGCTCAGCAGCCTCATGTTTTGGGTCACATCTGATGGCCTCTTGCTTCTCTCTTTGTGTATCTCCTTCCTTTGGGGGAAAGTGTTCTCCGTACCCACATCCAGGGGCTTACATCTCACCTACCATTAAAGCTTCTATCTGAATGCCAGACTTCTTTGATGAGTTCCCTGTTCTCTAGGTGTGGCATCAATATCTTCTTCATTCCGTGTAGAAGTGTGGTATTATTTCTTCTACTGGTACTTATACACTGGTGAGTTCTGAGTAGTGATCTGGCACAAGGTGAGCATTCTACTGCAATNAAAGTCTTTGCATTTGCCTGATGGTTAACAGTGTTAACAATTTCTAACTATTTCTCAGCCAGTTCTTTTTCATTGTTGGGAAATATTTGTTCAATTCTTTGCCCCAATTTTTTTTTTTGTGTGTGTGTGTGTGTGTTTGAGACAGGGTCTCCCTGTAGCCCCAGCTGTCCTGGAACTCACTCTGTAGACCAGGCTGGCCTTGAACTCACAAAGATCCGCCTGCCTCTGCCTCCTAAGTGCTAGGATTAAAGGTGTGCACCACCACGCCCGGCTCCCAGACTCTTTCTTTTCTTTGCTATCAGTGATAATGATGAAGGTAAGACACGTATTCCAAAGTAGAAAATTTTTTTCAGGTGCATGATCTCATTAACATATTAAAAACCCCATGAGGCAAGCTTTCCCTTCAGAGGGCATGATAGTTGTCTAGGGTCAGACAGCTCGTTTTAGACTTCCTTAACCAGTGAAACAGTCCTTCAGAGCCCCACCTGCTTTCCTCTGGCACCCCACTTTGTACCTTGTTATGTAATTACCTACGACCTGAATCACTCTATTTGTTGCTTCTTGAAGTTAATTTTATACTTGGTCCTTTTGGTATCTTACTTAGCTCAATGTCTCACACAAAAGTAAGGGTGTTCCAAAACTACATGGCGGAAGACTGAAGATTTAGAACCTTTCATGTGTTCTTTTACAGCTCTGACATGGAAGATTTCTAGAGAGAAGAAAGTACTATGTTTAACTCTCATCCAAATAAGGTGGAAAGTATAGCTTTGACCAAAAGTAATGATGTGTTTAAAAGGATAAAATTAAAACAGGATTTTAGAATCTGTTCTCCAGTGCATCTGAAAATAAACAACTGGCTCCTGATTGAAGGGGTAGATGCAGCTGAACTTCCACAGTGCATAGAAATGGAGAGACTCGAGGTCCACTTCCCAAGGAAAGTAGATACTGTTCTCCACTAAAAGGTAATATGAAGGAAACAAGACCTATACTAGTGATATTTTAATAATTTATAAAGTGAATAATTGCATTTTCTTTTCATTTATATTCTCTTTTCTTACATGTATGAAATACCAGACAGCTATATATAATTAATTTTCACCAACATGTTTGTCATTGGAATGGAGATTTATGGGATTTTCATAAAACTAGTTCTTTATTTTAAAACCCAATAAGGTTGTCTAAAGCACCGAAGCATAAGGGCATGGATGAGCTCCTGCCACATGCTGGGTAGCTTCAGTGTCAACTTGACACACCTGGGTAGAGGGGAATTTTCTCCACTGGACTGCCTGGTAGCCATATCTGTCGAGTGTATCGAGTGTATCCTTGATTGTTGACTGATGTAGGAGGATCCAGCCCACTGTGGGTGGTACCACCCCTGGACAGGTTGTTGTGTATTCCCTCATTATTAAAGTTGAATAAGGTTCTGTCGATAAAGTGTCTTATCAGGAGACTAATAACCTTTTTATCTTTCACAAACTGTCTTACCTCTACTACCATGCCTTAGAAACTCAGGAGAGAGGAAACTTTGAATCCACATTGTACTTTCCACCTTTATATTTTGAGATGGACCCAGAGAGGAAATGCCCTTTCAGAGGAGCACTAGGGTGTAGAGTTATGTGACAGTAGGTCAACCTGTGAGAAGCTCACCTTGTAAACTGGAAGAAACTTCTGGAAAATTTTCAGTCATCCTTATTCTACCCCCAAGTGTACATTAAATGCTAAAGACAGTTAAACTGGGGTGGGTTTTTTTTTTTTTGAGTTTTTTGTGATCCTCACACAGGCGGAGGGCATTTAGATCTGCTCCCCTTTCACCCCCTCTCCCCACTCCCCCCACCCAATTTAATGAACTCTCATATATACATGGCCTGTATAGTATGATTTGCGTTCCTCCAGTGTCCTTCACTGTGGATCCATTCACTGGGCCCGCAAAGAGTTCCCACCATTGTGCAGAGAACAAGAGTCCGCAGAGCACTCATCCCTGAACAGGAGAGGTATTTTAAGCTTCTCCTTCCCTGGGCGCAGGGGTCATGGAGGAAGCGGAGGTGGGAAGAATGTGAGAGCCAGGGGGGCCGATGTCCACAAGGAAACAGAGTCTTCTTCATTTATTCACAGAACCCACAGCGGTGGTGACAGCATTCACACGTCCCATGCAAGCTCAAACCAGACAAAAATACAAGCATAGACATGGAGAAGTGGGTATGAAATCCCAACCCAAATTAAGGACCTTTTGTCAACTGATGGCTGCTGAGAGAGAGAGAGAAACAGTATCTATTTTTTTTTTTTTTATGTGCATGAATGTACTGTCTGCATGTAGGTTTGTGCACCCATGTCGTGCAACGCCGCGGAGGTCAGAAGAGGGCGTCGAATTCCCCTGGAACTGGAGTTCTCCTGGTATTGGAGTTACAGACGGTTCTCAGCCGCCATGTGGGTGCTGGGGATCGAACCCGGGTCCTCTGCAAGAGCGGTCGGTGCTCTTAACCGCTAGGCCATCTCTCCAGTATCTTATCGGATTGTACATAGGGTACAGAAGACAGGAACATAATTCTAGATGATTGGCAGTTTTTTGATTATTTTCTCCAGGGGCCATTTGGAGAATTTGTCCTGAACACCTTCCTGAGCACTTACTACATTCCCTGCATTGCATCGACCGGTCCACACTTAGCTATTCCATGATTCTGAGCCTGTCAGTGCAGTGCAGCAGGACAGTGTAGCAAAGGGAGCCTGGGGCAGAGACTGCTCACCTGGAGGTGGTCAGGAAACAGACAGCAGATGGGCCAGCCTAGATATGGCTTCAATGACGCATCCTTGATAACTTCATTCCTCTGAATAAGGCTTTTGCTCCTAACAGTATCATCTCCTCAGTGGATCAACGTACGGTTAAAGTCAGTTCCTTCATGATTCAGTCATTCTAGTGACTGGATCCACCAGCCGGGGGGCCCAGGGCTTCAGCATGAGAGCCTTGTGCAGGCTCATGTCATACTCTTCACCATAATACTACCACTTTCATTCACATTCTGCTATAACTGAATCTTCATTATCAACCTTTACAAGCTACCCCAAGGATCAAAAAAGATGCTCAATTCTATACTGGTGACATTTCCGAAGAATCATGTGTCATGTCTTATAATGCATGCCCTAGATTTCTCTAGACCTCCATCTCATTACAGAGCCTCCTGACCATAAGGAGCAAGTTCAAGTGTTTCCTAGAGTGAACAAAATGAACATCACATTCTTTTCCCTATATTGAGTTTTCCTTGTATCCATCCACCAACAAGCAGGTACATATCAATGCTTTTGACCTTTAAACCTATTACTGCTCCCATTGAGAATGTGTTAAGCCACAGTTCTGAATTATTATGAATAGTCCCTTAGTTTGGTTCAGCAGAACCTATCTCTGTCCTCTAACTTTCAATTATATTATTATGTCTCTTTCTTTATTATCTGTTATTTTTAATTTTATTATACATCTGATCTTCCCAGCTTGAAGGTAAACCAGTTGATGCAGGGAACACGTTACTCTTATGATGTAGTTCACCATAGCTCCTGGGAAATCTCTGGACATGGTAAAGAATAAACAGTTGCTAAATCATCCACTTCATCAATTCAGGAAGCTCTTTGTACCATTTGTATAAGACATGGGTAATGTCGTCAGGACTGTTGTTCACAGAATGTTTTCCCTTATTCATTTGCGGGTATTAGAGACGAGACATGGAGACAATTTAGAACTATATATGTTAAGATGGGTGAATGAGGGCAGTTCAAGGACTTATTTGAACAATATACTTCACTAGAAGCAGAATTAGAAGTATTTTGCTCCACTTCTCTAGGACTCATAAGTGAGCCCCATGGTTAGATAAGCATGCATCTGCCCAGCAACTTTCATCCTTGAGCATTCAGTTTCTAAGGTAATCCTTCCTGACTGCTGTCATTTCCTGGCATTTAGTATGTGCTTTTCTCAATAACTGTTTGAAGGTTGTGCCTTTTAAGCAAATCAAAAACAGAAGCATATCTACAGAAGTACCCCTCCCTCGCTGAATGTCCCAATGGCACTCAGTAAACAGGTGGACTGATTATGGCCCCAGTGGCTAGAACTCTCACTTCCCTTAGCATATTACAGTCTTTCAGTAAATTTAACCATATCAGCTCACCACCTTTATCCTAATGGCATCCACTGAAATACTTTCTAAATGATCAGATGCAGGCACGAATGTTAGGTGTGTTGGATGAGCGGCACAACAATGGCATGGGTATGAGAATCATAGAGAACAATAATTGAGATTTTACAGTGGTGGCAGAGCATTTGCCAATATCCAATCTTGTGACTTCTTCTTCTTGGTGAAAAAATATACTACTATTCTTTACAGAACCTTATCTTGCCTCCTGCAAAAGCCTAGTATGGCCTAAATCTTTTTCATGGGTCTCTATTTTACTTTGAACAACACACAGCAGAATACATCATCAATAAAACCAGTCCACTGTGATTCTAGTTGGATCTAACACATTGTTTTGCCTCTCAATATTACTTACAACTTCTCCTTGCACAGGTTCAGCAGCAACGTTCTCAGAAAACAGTCCAACAAAATTCCTCCAGCACCTGTGGTTTCAAGAGGGATTTTCACTCCAGGACATAAAGGCATTTTATGGCATTCTGAGTCAAGATAATAAAATTTGAGAAATGTGTATCCAAGTACTGTATCCAAGTTGTATCTAATACCTTACCACCCCATTCATTCATGAATAGCTAGTTGAAAACTGTAAAGAAATAGTATTCCAAGTGCTAGAAGGACTATAGAAATAAACTTACCCACGTCTCTCATTTTGAAGATGATAAAATTGATGTTCAAGTGGATTGAGTGCTTTTCTTTTTATACAGTATAGTCACTGGGTAGCAAAGCAACAACTCCCAACTCTAATCCAGTTCTTACTCTGTTTACCTTGTATCATGTAAGGAAAATTCAGTAAAAGTTCCACTGGGCTCATTCACTTCACGCTGAACAATCGTAAAGGTTTTAACCTCCATCTCTCCATCTTGTCTTCTGCGGAGATGGCTTGTTCCATCACTGGTTAAGCCTGACTATTGCAAACTACTTTTTAATAGTCTTAACATTTCCGAGATGAACCATCTGCCCGCTGGTCCTGGCTCTTCTTTTCAGGGTTATGTGTATCATTCCCTTTGCAGCTAATCCACCCATGACTTCTTTGTTCCTACTTCTTAACTAGTCCACTTTTTTTCCAGGAGAGCCATTTTCTATTCCCTTAGTTCTTTATGTAATGAGTGGACAGGAAACAATTTGGTGCCTTGTACTTGACTCATCTATATATTAACTTGTTTTGAAACCTTTCCTTTTGTCTGTGATTTTAGAGGGGGCAGACAATATGGATTTTGCTATTGAAGCAGATTGTATCCTTTTTCCCTAAAGGTTCCCACTACAGTATCCCTTCAGTGAGGGGGGAAGCATGCACTGGCTGAAGACTGGCTAAAGACACAGGCACAGGGTGCTTCTGGTTAAAAGTGCCTGCTGGCCCATCTCCATAGAGGAGACGTGTGGTCCACAAAGGCCTTGCAACCAGGGTTGTGTCTTCGTAGATAGTAGCATGAGTACAGGAAGAATAAATGTGGCCAACTAAGTTTATTTAAGGGCTTGAAGCTGACTAGTGGTAAGTGTCCTGCAATGTGGACAAAAGTCATTCCAAGGATCTGAGAATTAGAACAACGAGCGCGTAAGATGTTTGGCTGATTACTTGACGCATCCTGTGTGCCCAAGTTTAATGTTCTCAGACCTTATTCTCTTCAGCAGCTGAACTTGGTCATGGTACAAGGAACAAGAGTGAGAGCTGAGAGGCTGGAAGGGAGCTGGGGCAGAAGAAGGGCGAAAAGTGAGCTATTCCCACTAATTGCCAGTGAGTGAGTCAAACATGGGGAGTCTGAAGTACTGAAACAGTGGCTACAAAGAACATAGCAGAAGACATCCCTCCCTCCTCTCACATCTCCCGTGATGTCTGCCGCTTCTCTCCAGTTTATATACACAAAGGAAAAGCTTCATTCTGTTTGCAAATTTACCAGAAAATTGTTTAGGGCCCAAAGGTCAGAGGTGGGGAAAATAATTCAGAAGAGGGAACTGTCCAAATAAAGGCTGTGTAGATGTGTTTAGGTGCTCAACAGAGGCTTTCAGAAAGGTCGCCATCACAGGCTCTGCAGGGTTTCCCCTCTGCTCTGACTGTGTACTTTGGCTCTAACCATCCTGTACCCCTCTTTTCAATTCCTCTCGGGGCTCTAGGCACCTGCATGAATATCTTTTAAGCTACCTCCAGGATGGACATGAAGACCCCCACTTGGTTGTTGAGTTAGAGTCCGACTTCTCTTGACAGTCTAGAAAGCTCTCCTGTGATTTCAGCACAGGTGAATGTATCAGACCTTTGCACTTCGAGGGCATGTAAATTAGAAGGCCACGTTTGCCCAATGAAAAGGGCTCTAAGTACAAAAACAATTTCAGGGACATTGTGTTGTTTTAGATTGCTCTTCCCAGTCTCTGTTCACAGCATTTTTAGGTACTACAGTTGATACCAGATACCAAACTTACAATGTAGGCACACCAAGTGAGGCGGGTCCAGAGGGAAACTCTGAGCAGCCTGGGATCAAGTTGTCCATGACCTCAAATGCTTGGGTTTTGGGTTATCTAGAAGTCAGTCCTCCCTCCCTCTTCCAGTCTTTCTGTTCCAGTTTGTGTCTCTGTTGTGCTAAAATACCAACCAAAAGCCTACACTTCTACATTACAGTTCAACACTGTGGAAAGGCAGAGCAGGAACTCAAGGCAGGAGCTGAAACAGAAACCATGGAGGAATGCTGCTTACTGGCTTGTTTGCTCCACCTTGCTCAGGACTTTTCTTATATGGCTCAGGACTACCTGCCTAGGGAAAGGACCACCCATAATGAGCTGGGCCCTCCTATATGGATTAGCAGTCAAGGAAATGTCTCTTAGACATGCCCATAGGCCAGTGAGATAGAAGAGCTTCCTCCGTTGAGGTTCCTTCTGCCCAAGTGACCCTAATTTGTGTCTGGGTAACAAAAACTAACTAGCACACACTCTCTCTCTCTCGCTCTCTCTCTCTTTTTTTTTTTTTTTGTCTTTTTGAGACAGGGTCTCTCTGTAGCCCCAGCTGTCATGGAACTCAATGTGTAGACCAGGCTAGCCTTGAACTCATAAAGATCCACCTGCCTCTGCCTCCCAAGTTCTGGGATTAAAGGCGTGCGCCACCACGCCCGGCAGCACACTCTCTTGATTTTTTCTTTCTTTCTTTCTCCTATTCATACCACAAAGATTGGAAAAAAAGGTGAGAAGAGAAAAAGTAAGCATATGTCCTTTAGGGAAGGGTTATCATTAAATTAGAGGTAATTCCCTTTATCTTGTAGAGGCTGCAGGGTCTTCTGGTGACAGGATCATTTTCCTGTGTTCTACCAGTACCTGGCTGACTCCCAGACAGGGAGGAGACCACCTGAATGCAATTTGTTTTGTGGGGCTGAAGTGATAATGTGCTAATGAGTCTTTTTTCAGCACCCACGCAGGGAGATCTGGATTTCATCAGACTCAGAGGAAAGCTCTCTTGTTCAGTCAGTGAGGCAAGTTTCTGATTTGGGCATTATGGCTTCAGCTGCTTCATGCATAAGACCATTCAAATATTTTGCCAACTTATTTTTTTCATTTATGACATATAAATGCAGGGTATCCAAGTCCAGGGGACAGAGCTTGAAACTTTGGTGCCCACCATCACTGTGAACTGTGGAACATCCAGGGAGTCAGGGTATTGACTATGGGGTCTGCATGGGACCTTTTATGACATCTGTCACGACATTGCTTTATGTCTTATATGTCCACATGTAGGTGTGCTCTCCTTCCTGGACTAGAAATACTTTGAAACTCAGAGTTACATGTGCATATGACAGCACCTGATGAGGGGTACTGGAGTTCCTGGGACTGCCTGTATCTCAGTTTCCTAATCTGTGATCATGACTCAGAATATGAGGATTAAATGACCTTGCATGTGGAAAACTTGTAGAAGAGTGCCTGATACAGGATGGGCACTTGATGTTCACCTGGAAGACAAAGGCATGGGGACGCTGAGGAGACTCCCATTCTCTCTGCTCCCTGAAAGTCTCGAAGAATCACGGACACTTCATGTGCACAAAGAAGCTGTGCTCTTAGAAAGCGTTCATGATAGGGGCTGGAGAGATGGCCTAGCGGTTAAGAGCGCCGACCGCTCTTACAGAGGACCTGGGTTCGATCCCCAGCATCCACATGGCGGCCGAGAACCGTCTGAAACTCCAATTCCAGGAGAACGCCAGTTCCAGGGGAATCCGAGACCCTCTTCTGACCTCCACGGCATTGCACGACATAGATGCACACACCTGCATGCAGACAGTACATTCATACACATACAGGAATAAATTTTTAAAAAGTTAAAAAAAATAAAGAAAGAAAGAAAGCATTCATGATACTTAAGGCACTGCCAGTTTTTTTTTTAATTGAAATATTTACTACATATCAACTGAAATAATCTTATCTATTAAGTTGATTGAATACATATTTTCAAAAGGGAAAGGATACAAATGGTAGTCACATCTCAACTGTGTTCTATTATTGTTCCTCTTGAAGATTCTATCAAGGTTAGTCCTTGACAAAGTTCCTAGGAATTGAGTGGAACAGTATAGCTCTGAGCTCTTAGCTACAGCTGGGGAAGGGGGACTAAGGAACATCTTTCTGTGTTTGACTAGAGGCACCGGAACAGTACGAGGCTGCATTTTCCACCTACATAGTTTGCTGTGATTCTGGCCACAAGTGATTTCAGAAGTGCTCTGTGTTTGACATGGTCCTTCGAGCTGAGAGATTTTTTTCCTCTTTTCCTAGCTGTCTAAACAAGGCCATAAATTTCCCAGAATGTTCATCCTGCCTGTGAAATAATGTGACAGGGGCATATCAGGCAAGCACATCCTGCTCATCAGGGAAGAGATTCTAAAACTTAATGAATCCTTCGGTCCACTAATGATGTCTGGATGCTGCTGGAGCTATTATCCCAGATTGCTTCTGACATTTGTGTCTTCATATCATAATGCCAGCATCCGTCAGCTTCCCTAGCTCATGTGAAGTCTTCTCAGTGGCTACTACTAAGTTGGTCTGAGCAACTTTTGTGGACAGGTCCTTTCAGACCTGAATATCTAATGCCTTAGTCATTAGTCAGTGTGAGAATTACATTTAAATGAGTTAAAAGTAAGGAAAATTAGAAATTTAATTCCTAGTCACACCAGCCACATTTCAGGGGCTCTGTAGCCATAAGTGATTAGTTGGCACTCTGTTGGATGACACAGATTTGGAACGAACTATTATTTGAAGGAGGCAGTGGCATGGGTAGAGAGTTAAGGTGAGAAAACTAATCGTTCTGAAAGGGCAGTGTGTCTGTCCTGTTTTAGGAAATCTCAGCTTCTGAAAGCACAGGTCTACAACAAAGAAAATGGAGGAGGAATTGTTCTTCTCATATAACAATACAGAAAAGATTTCTATTCATCTTCCTCTAATTTTCAAGTATTGATGGATATTTAACAATACTTAGATAGCAGTCAGAATACAGATAAAAGAAAGTAAAATGGAAGGTTAAAGTGAAGCACTCAGTCATGGGAAACCATGCAGCTGCTAAGTTTAATTGGTGGTAGAGGATACTTGAAATGTAAATCAATGTCTGTCTATAGGTCTGTATTTCCTTCCTTCCTTCCTTCCTTCCTTCCTTCCTTCCTTCCTTCCTTCCTTCCATCCACAATCACACAAACTTAGTACAGCTTTATCTGTTGTAAACAGCATTTCCATTAGCAAACCTGAGCAAAACTCACCCTGCAGGACGTTCCTGAGGATTCACTGTTGCAGGTTAAGGGAAAATCCACACGTGGTGTAGAGACAGCAACTATTCACCCTTAATTCCGGTCTTCCTCTCCACCTTCTCCTCTCAGCTTTCTTTGCCTTCACCCTCTCTTGCACCCCAGGACTTTCAGATCAGCTGTGTAGAAAGACCAGCACCTTCTTGACAGGCCCCACCAGCCAGCCCAGTCATCCCTGGAACCTGGTAACTGTGTTCTTTCAATCAAAATTTCCCTGTCCCCAAGGGGAGGGACATCACCTATGGGAAGATCCTATGTCTGACAGGCCAGAGATGAAACTGTGTTAGGCAGCTTTATGTTACTCCTCTGGTTTCATCCAAATGGGCAAAGGTAGTATTGAAAAGGAGAAGAGGAGGTCAGGCTGTGAGACCCGGTGCTTACAGCGATGCTCCAGACCTTTCCTGACAGATCTCAGTTCCTCATAGGGAAAGGGGAAAGTTTGGACTAGAATGTCTGTACTTTGCAGACATCTATTAGCTTCTCTAAGCTACCTCAGTGCTAGGGTGGCAGGTCTGAGAAGGCTAGACTTGAGCCACTCTGTATCTCCCAGCATCCGGACTCAGCACCGACCATTTAGTGAATGCCCAGGGTGCTTCCTGCAATGAGTAGAGGAATAGCCATGCACTTGTCTCCTTGCCTCTGCTCAGATACTGGCGCTGTGCCTTGACACCCCACTCCGAAACACTCCCCACTATTTCCTCCAGTCTTGCTTTAATCAATTTTCTCTTTAGGAAGTCTGGGCAGCTCCACTGTGTAACCCCCATTTCTGATTTTTCTATGAAGCTGGAATGGGAAAACAAACTACACTGTGTAATTATCCTTCTAACACTCTCCTCCAAGACTTCCAATTTAACAGAATTGCTGAGATTTTAAAACATTAAAATAAAAATGTGCTTGTTAGAGTAAATTAGGCTTCATAAATGTGTTCCCCTTTTATTATAAAACATTGATTTCTCTGGTCACCTTCTCTAAATTATTGAAAGCTGAGTGGACTGCCTTAATTGGCAAGAAGAAATGTCATCAGCCAACAGCTATGGGAGTTGGGATGGGAGGGCGTATGGAGAGGACAGGAGGACAGAGCCCAGGTGGTTAGTCAGGGGCGATCCCGGAAGGCGTGTGTCCCTGCCTTGGTACAGATCCTACAGTGGCAGGCCTTTGTCTCTGGGACAGGATTGGGGATATGGTATGCTAAGTAGTGCAGAATAAATATAGAACTTCCACAGCAAGCATAAACATTCTTGCTTCCCAGTGGAAAGATCCCTATTAATGATTCTAGAGCTTGATTTCTCAGTTCTGCCCATGGCAGAGTGCCTTTAACCCTTTGGATTCTCAGGGTCTCTATCACACAGTTAGGGATGCCTGTTGACCCTTTCCCCAGACTCTGACATGGACTAACCTCCTCCCAGAGAAATCTGCTCTAGACTCTGAGCCCCTTAGAAATCACAGTAATCAGTGGGGAGAAAGCAGAGTGCCCTCTGGAGCCTCCTAACCATGGGTTTGGAGAGGAAAGCACTGACTGCGGCCAGCCACAATGCAGTGCTGGCCAGAGGGAGGTGGGAGCAGACAGTGACCATTCCTTGTTCCTAGAGGACTGGCCAACCGAGACGCAGAATGCCTTGAGTTAGGGCTGGTGGGGTTTTCTTCCAGAGGAAACGGCTTCAAGCTATTCATTGTTCTTGGGGACAAGCGGGGCTCTCCCAACCAAAGACCCAATTCCAACATCTGCAGAAGCTGCCTGACTCCTCTCTTTAGCAATGCTTCTGAGTTCTGTTGTCCTCACTGGGCTACAATGTATTCAACTGAAAAAGACCTCCAAATAATAATAAGAACAACAATAGTAGCTAGTCACTGAAAAGTGCCTGGGAATACATGTAATAGATGAAGTGAAAGGCTACATAATGAAAGGTGTAAGATATCAGTGAGGTAAATTGAATGATACACGAATGTGGGAAGGCATCCACTGCTACTGTTAGAAGACTTAATACTGTAATAACCCCTTTCCTGAAAGTGAATCCATCTCAGAATGCCAAAAGAATTCTTCATAGAACGACAGAAAGCAAAGACGAAGTTTTTATACCACCACAAAATATTTCTCAACAGCTCAAGCTAGCTTGAATAACAAAGAATGAGACACTGTAACTACCTGACTTCAAAATATGCTGCAAAACTCTAATCATCAAAATAGTACGGGCTTGGTACAGATACAGACACAAAATCAATGCAACAAAATGGAGCCTAGAAGCAAATTGGTACACTTAGAGCCAGCTGGCTTTTGAGAAAGGTGTTAGGAGATGCATTGGAAAAATCAATACTTTCAGGATTTCATTCAGAACTTAGATGTCTACGTGCAAGAGAACAAAACCTGACTACCCTCTGCAACTTTCTACAACAGTGAGGTCAAAATGGATTGAAGATTTAACTTTGAGGGGGCTGGGGAGATGGGTTAGTGGTTAAGAGTATTCAATGCTCTTCCAAAAGACCAGAGTTCAGTTACCAGTACCTACATGGTGGCTAACAACCATCTGAAACTCCAGTTCTATGGGATCTGACCCCTTCTTCTGACCTCCTCCGGTATTGCATGACACAGGTGCACTTACATACATGAAGGCATTACACTCATACACATAAAATAACAAATAAATAAAGTTTAAATTTAAGACATGGAACAAGGAAAATTTTTGGAGAAAAATAGCAATAAGAACATTCCAGGAAAGTAGAAGCAGCACGTGTTTCAGACAAGACCCCACGTCACAGGAAACAAGAACATGATGGACAAGGAGGATGTCAACCACTAAGCTAAAAGGACTTCTGCCCAGAAGAGGAAAGAATCAACAGAATGAAGAGATAATATGCAAAATGGAGCAAATATTTGCAAAGTATAAATATAAGGGACATAGGGACTGAAGTCTGGAATATACAAGGAATTCCAAATACTCAGTAACATAAAAACAAACAGCCATATTTTCAAAGTGGGGGACAGACTTAAAAAGACATTTCTCAAAGGAAAATACCCAAATGTCAATAGGTATAGGGAAAAAAATAGCTTAATGTCACTAATCACCAGGGAAATACAAATCAGTACTAATAATGGCTATTTATCAAAAAGACTAATGATAACAAGTGCCAGAAAGGATGTGAGAATATAAATTAGTACATCCATGATAGAAAACACTATGGAAGCTCTTCAAAAACTGAAAATAGAAACACCATATGGTGCAGCATTCCCACTACCCGGGCTATATACAAAGGAAATAAAATCCATATGTCAAAGAGACATCTGCACTCCCATGTTCATTACAGCTCTTCTCAAACAATAGCCAGGCATGGAAACAACTTACTGCCCATCACCTGATGATGAAAGGGTAAAGAAAATATGGTAAGACTAGACACGTGGTAGACCACGACTCAGCCATGGGGAAGAATGCCTTGGAACTAGAGACCACCAGACTCCAATGAAATGAGCACAGAAAGGCAAGAGTCAAATGATCTCACTCACCCATATGTGAAATATTTGAAACATAATAATGTCTTTGTGGCTGGAGAAATGGCTTAGTGGTTAAGATCACTGGCTCTTTTTCCTGAGAACCTGGGTCCTGGTTCCCAGCACCTACATGGTAGATAACAACCATCTGTAACTCCAGTTCCAGGGGATCCAATGTCCTCTTCTGACCTCCATGGGCATTGCACACTACGAGTGCACCTATATGCATGCAGGGAATACACTCATATACATAAAATAAAAGTAATAAATAAAATATAAAAAATTAATACCATTTTAAATATTCAGAATAGATTGATGGTTACCAAAGATTAGAGGGAACACATGGCTAAAGTTGATCGATGGGTACCGACTCAGTCACAGTTACACAGCAGGAAGCTCTGTTGAGCTGCTGCATGGTAGGGTGACCTTAGCCAGCATAATATGATACACTTCAATATACTAGAAAAAAGACTGAAAATTTCACCATAAAGAAATAATAAATATTTGAGAAAACATATGCTTAAATTGATTTACATTATGTAATATATACATATATCTAAACATTATATGGTATTCTTTCAGTACATACAATTCCAGATTACAGTCCATCATTGAGGAAATTCAAGATGGGATTCAAGGCAGGAAGTTGAAGGCAGGCCTGCTTCCTGTTCCACACAGCATTACCTCCAACCCAAGAACTTGCTTCACAGCTAGAAAGATCTGGCTGGCAGGCTGGCTGATGTTCAGCTTCCTTCCTTTTTCAGTTTAGGACCACCTGCCTAGGAATGGTGCTACCCACAGTAGGCTGGGCTGTCCTACATCATTAACAATTGAAACAATCCCCCAAACATGCCCATAGGCCAGTCTGATTTAGTTAATTCTTCAGTTAGAGGCATTCCTCTTAGATGATTCTAGGCTGTCAAATTGATAGTTAAACCTCATAGGACAAGAGCTCTTGAGTTCACCTTCAAAGTCGCCCCCTTTTAGGACTAGGTTAATAGCATGTAGCATCCTTTTCTCAGTTATGAAGAATTTCCTGGTGGGGATGCCAGGTAATTCTTGAACATGAAACAAGCGCTGGCCTCTTCTGATCAGGAGATGGGTGACAAGCTCACAAGGGGCCCGTCCTCACCTCCTATAATGCAAAGCAAGACGTAATCCTCCAAGTAGTAACAGAACATTTTTAGAAAGAAAATGGAACAGTGCTGGGTAGGAGAGACCGTGTCATTGTGCAGTGATGAGGACAAGGTAAGCTCTGTGAAGAAAGCATCAAGCAGCCAGAAAAGTGAAGGCCGCGCCTGCCACAGGAAGGAAGGGGACAAAAATCAAGACGTGTTTGTGTTTCAGGGGCAAACGTCAGGCTCCTCCAGGCTGAGCTCTTAGCAGAGTGTGCCTTAAAAGTATGATCATTTGTGTTGATCCAGTCATCCCTCAATACTGTGGCTGAGACATGCAATCCTTGTCATAGGGTTGAAGCTACAGCTCAGAACCAGCTGTGACCAAATCTCCTAGTAGCAGGAGCCCCACTGTCCTATACCATCACTGCTTCTAAGTGACTGTGGCACACAGAACTCGTTTCCTAATTGATTGCTTGGAAGATGCGTGAGACCAGAGAAGGAAGATCTAATGGGTTTGCTCCCAGAGTCCACTCAGGGTCAATATGTAAGATGCCAAGAAGGAGGAGTACAGTCCCCACCATCCATCAGAATGTGCTGAAAATGTCGGATTGTATACAGTAGCTGTAATCTGTTTTCCGCATAGCCAACATAGAATGTGTTCCAGTCCCCTGAAATGCTGAGCCCTGAGCAGGGCAGGCAGCCTGCCATCTCTCCCTGCCAGGATCTGACTCCCTAACTTTGTGAACCCTCCCACAATGCTTTCTGTGCCTTAAGCTTCACAGGAACCTGTCTTCCTTCTTCCACCACCTCTTCACTGCCTTTCCCTCCTCTTTTCCCTGAGCCCAGTACACAAAAGGCAGCTCTCAGAGCAGTGTGACTGTGCTCTGTGTGCTTGGGCTGCATCTCAATAGGATCCAGGCACATCTGGCTACACAGTGGGAGTACCATCCTCCAAAGTGCAAAAATAAAACCACAAAAGATCAAAAGAAAAGCATGGTAGGCAAGAAATTACCCTTCTCTTTATCTCCACGGAATCCATCAAGTGCAAGCATCTGAGAGATGGCAGGCTGTAAGATAACAAAAGAAAAGGCCGGGAGAAAATTAAAAGCAGCCTCCAGTCCTTTGCTCTTCAGCTGGCCTGGTAAGGCCGAAAAGGCTCTTAGGGTATCCTACAGCTTCATTAGGAGTGGACCTGAGCAAATCATCAGGCCTTCGGATGACAGCCTTGCAGGCGAGGTTCACACAGGAAAGTAGCTTCACTTCTGCTCAGCACACAGGGAGATTGTCTCCTCCCCTTCTTACCATATGCACGAAGGCCTCTTCCTGGGGCTTGAAGTTTTGCCAGGCAAAGTATGAATTTTAAAAAGTACTCCCTGGGGCTGGAGAGATAGCCTAGCAGTTAAGAGCGCCGACTGCTCTTGCAGAGGACCCGGATTCGATCCCCAGCACCCACATGGCAGCTGAGAACCTTCTATAACTCCAATTCCAGGAGAACTCCAGTTCCAGGGGAATCCGGCACCCTCTTACCTCCGCGGCATTGCACGACATGGGTGCACAGACCTGCATGCAGACAGTACATTCATACACATAAAAAATAAATAAAATTAAAAATTTTTTAAAGTACTCCCTGTCTTGCAGGTGTACCTGGAAACTTCCGCAGGTGGCCCGCCCACTGACCCCTGAAACCTACAAGGCAGCTTAACACCACCAATGCATCACTCTTCCTCTGACACGTTTGTTCCTAAATCAGCATCCATTCTGTTGACTAGGTCAAATTGTGGTTTTGTTTTGTTTTTAATTTTATTTACTTCTGTATGTGTATCAATGTACTGTCTGCATGCAGGTTTGTGCACCTGTGTCGTGCAATGCCGCGGAGGTCAGAAGAGGGTCTCGGATTCCCCTGGAACTGGAGTTCTCCTGGAATTGGAGTTTCAGACGGTTCTCGGCTGTCATGTGGGTGCTGGGGATCGAACCCGGGTCCGCTGTAAGAGCGGTTGGCGCTCTTAACTGCTAGGCCATCTCTCCAGCCCCCAAATTGTGTTTTTAATGAAATTAGTCTGTTGATGCCTAAGAAATGTTAAATGTAGAGTTAGAAATAATCCACCAATGTGTTTTGGAGTGCACAGTAGGAGATGTTAGATCATGATCTGGGTCACTTATGACTGATGCCTCTGCTTTTAGCATCAAGTTTTTTTTCAAACTGGGATAAAAGAGATCACAAAAGATAAAGAAGATTTGGGTTGAATGTCAAAATCGTGTCACTTAGCTGTGTACCACAGCTCTTGCTCTGTTTGTGCCATGTGCATTCATAGTTTTAATTGCTGATTATTGATATCAGGCTACCTTTTTCCTTGCACGGAAAAGGCATGATATGACTCCATTGGAAAGCCATTTGCCATCCTCTCTACTTAGACAGTGTAAACTTGCATTATTTATTATATGTGACAACTCTGGATAGGCCTGATCTACAGAAGCAAAAGTGGTATTCTATTCAAAAGCACATAGGAAGTATATCTAAAGGATGGGACAGTTCCTGCCTATCAAAAAACTCTGTAACAAAGGCAGACTGGTACAGGCAGGAAGATTATACTGAATACCCTAAGATGGTATTTGTGGCGTGCACAGGATTCTGCTGCGAAATAGAAGTTTCAACTCTTCTTGGAAGAATCAAGGGAGACTTTGAAGCACAGAGGATGTGGGGTGTTGGTTTTAAGGTGGGGGTTGGGGTACTATATTACATGGAATGTATAAAGAATGTCAGGAAGAGGAATCCTGGGTATGATCAGAACATGAAGGTCCTTTTGTAACTAGTTTGGCAAGTTCTGATAAAATTTGATCAGAAAAATGGATTCAATGCTAACTCCTTAGATGGTTCAGCTCCAGTGAGAAATGACAGCCAAGAAGGTCCTTCCTTGCATATATAGAGAGGAAAGTAATGTTCCATGCCCGGACTGTGGGGTGGAATGTACAGGCCATCCCTTATGGTCATTAACCTCTGTGTGTTTCAGTTTCATCAGAGCTTAGGGAGTATTAATAATAGCCACAAGCATGCAGAGTGTGTGAGTTTGCCCTGAAGCAGCTCTTCATAATTCACTCGCCTGAATGTCTGGTACTACTAACTGCACAGGAACTAGTGGTCCATCTTCTTGCATTCTGACTTCATAACTCCCTCTCCAAATTGTTACTATGATTGCATATTTTATAAAGCCTACTGCCCAGATTTTCTCTTCAATCCTGCTCTGACTAGACTATAAAGGGCTATTTGGGTGTGTCAACAATCTTGCATCATCTAGAGCTCTACCTGGTCTGGCATCTACGACTCTGAAAACAAAACCACCAGGTACATATTTGTATTCTCAAACCAAGCACAAACAAACTAACAACAACTTTTTAGTAGTGCTATTTCTTGCACACTGAGCTTTGGGGTAAATGAAGTGATTTCTGATGATTGCTTTAATATAATTTAACTTTTCTAAACTGTAACAAAAAGGCAACTCCTTTAAAAGGGAATTCTTGGAGATAACTGTTAATGTGGGATTTTGTCATAGTGATTTCTGTCTCCTGTTTATATGTAGAAACAAGCCAAGAGATGGGAAAGGGAAGGGACAAGAGGGACTGTATCAACTTCTTCATTAAGAACACTAGCATCCTCGTGGTTAAGCTAACATGAGCATCTCTTTTGCAACAGGCCTTTCAGATTTCTGAGGGCAAGCTTTGGCAGTTAGTCAAAAGTTTGACATGATGAGCACACTTTCGAGAGACCAAGGACCCCATAGAGTACTGGACCCTTTTTGTGCTCTGAAGAACATTTGGTGTGTGACTTGAACATAACATTTAGGTCCATTATGAATAGTAGAAGGATGAGCCTTTTAACAGCCTTTCTGATCTCTTTCCAAAGTTTCACTCTGCATTCTGTCTTTCTATTTAGACACCAGCATTTACCACCCTAAACCCATGACAAGATTCACCTCTAGAATAGGACACCACCACCACTGGGCCGGTCTCCCAGCTTCAAGCCCCAAGCAGCTGCTGCTGGCCATGCTAAGATCCAGGCAGACAGCACAGAAGAAGACAGGCAGCTCTGTCACCTGATGACTTTCCTGCCATAAAAGCATGCTGTGGGCTGGAGAGATGGCCTAGCGGTTAAGAGCGCCGACTGCTCTTACAGAGGACCCGGGTTCGATCCCCAGCACCCACATGGCGGCCAAGAACCGTCTGAAACTCCAATTCCAGGAGAACTCCAGTTCCAGGGAAATCCGACACCCTCTTCTGACCTCCGCGGCATTGCACGACACGGGTGCACAGACTTGCATGCAGACAGTACATTGATACACATACAGAAATAAATAAATGCTGGGCGTGGTGGTGCACGCCTTTAATCCTAGCATGTGGGAGGCAGAGGCACGCGGATCTCTGTGAGTTTGAGGCCAGCCTGGTCTACAGAGTGAGTTCCAGGACAACCAGAGATACAGGGAGACCCTGTCTCAAAAAGACCAAAAAAAAAAAGCATGCTGTAAGCCTCACTTCTCAACAGTGTGACTGACAAGGTCCACTTACTTGCTACCTTTATTCCATTCTCCCATGCCCATTCCACATGCCTGGACACACTTTTGTTTTTTAACAGAGGAAAGAAAAATCTGTAACAGAACAAGAGTTGGAGATCAAATTCTTCTGGTGAAAAATATTTCACTTTCTTTTACATCTCAGCACTTAGCACTTCATGATTACCCTGCTGAGAGACTTAGAGCTCTCAAAGATGTTCCTTGGCCCCTTTTGACTCTGAGGGTCACAGTGAACCTCTAAGGTACTCTGTGAAAACCTGTATGGGGAAATGCCTTTCCTACGTGAATGACTTATGGACCAAAACAATATGGACCAAAAGAAGCCGGGTTCCATTTATAAAAGTTAAGAGTGGTCAAAAAAAACTAATGATATCAGAGGTCAGAGCATGGTTGATTATTTTCTGAGGATAGAAAGTGAAAATATCCAGAGGTCTTCAGGGTCCTCCTCCTGACTTAGAATAGGTGACAGAGGGGTGCTCTACCCAAGGCAGTGTGAACTAAAAGATGTACCTATGATTTGTATACATCTCTGTATGTGGAATCATAAGTGAAAATGTTCTGAAAAGTTGTGTCACACAGCTCAGAGGATTTTAAACAACTTCTTTGAACTGTGTGACACTTTACAATGCATTGAAGTTTTTAGGAAGAAAAGAAATAGCAGTTATTTTTTGTTTTGTTTTATGCTTCTGTTTTAAAACAACAACTTGGAAAATTGTCCCTTCTTATCTCTTGACTATTATTGAGTTTTTATGAATGCCAAACTTTACAAAATGAGTATTCAAATCTCCGTCCATTATCAAGGCTTGAAATCCTTCCCTTGAAGTCCAAAGGTAAAAATTCTCCTTTTACCCTCTACTTTAAGATACCAATTATAAAGAAACGTGGTTTGTTTTTGAACTTTACTGATTATCATAATAATTGGTGATATATTTTACCATATACATGAAAGCTAGCACATTAGAATTCTGTTGAATTACCTGCCCTTGCTAACATATATGACATGAGAATAAAGGTAATTTCTATCCATGGAGAAAATCTTCAAATAGCGAGATGCTCTGATTCTCACTAATTTACCTAGAAAATGGACTGAGTAGTCACTTCTTTTCTTGAGTCACTTGTTGCAAAGCAAATATGAAAATATCCTGTACAAACTGAGAATCTGGTGTACCAGACACTATTTTCAGCAGATTGCATTGGGCTGACTTGGCCTTATGTGAGAGGGGCTCTTACCCTGATTAACAGATGCAGAAAGTAGAGCACAAATCTATTATGGAACATGCCTTCGATGATGCAGTTAGTAAGAGACCATACTGGGGCATGAACCTACTTAGTTTGGATTCTCTCTTCTACTTGAGACAAGCCGCCCATTCGCATGCTTTCCTTCCTTTACTTTCCTGTACTTAAATATTAGGATTTCAGAAGAACTTCAGCAGAAAAATGACAGTGAGGTTTTGGTAGCTGAGATAAGAAAAATGGGTAGAAAAAACCCCACATGAAGTGTAGTCATGACGACAGTATAGGAAGAGGTCTTTGATGGAAAGAAAATAATAGGGGTTAGTGTGGGCAGAGAAGAAGGAGTCAACTAGCTTGGAGTTGCTTTGGAAAGCACTTGGATGTAGAAAGTAAGGCTTTGGCCTGATCTGCTGCAACACAGGCCTAGATACTGGGCAGGCCATGTTTAATGAGACTGTAGTGATGATATACACTTAACTCCTACCTCTTTCCTTTTTTTTTAATTTTATACTGAAATTTTGCAAATTTCATGTAACGTGTTTTGATCATATTTAGACTTCCTACCCTCTCTGCACCCTCTCTTAACATCCTCTGCCCTCAGCCAATGGAAAGGCTCCATACTGCAGGGTGTGGAAGGCACAGAGCGGCTGGAGAGTTTTGAGTCAGCGGCGGGAAGTTCCTACTGGGCGGAGGACTGAGGGGCTGCGGCTCGGGTGGAAATGCCGCGTGAACGGTGAAACTACAGCGATGTAGTCTGGACACTCATTTGATCAACTTGATTGAACAAACAACCTGTCAACCTCCACTGAATGGTGGGACTGTGGGGGTTTGGGCACAACAGTCTATAGATTGGTTTTGCACGAAGGATGCTTATACTCATGGATTATCACTTATAGCTAAAAATGAAAAAAATAAACCTGAAAGATGCAGGACCAGTTATATGGCAGAATACATGATTGTCGTGATGGGGTGGGGGTGATGGTGGGACGGGAGAAGGGAATAGTGCCTGATGGAATTGAAAATGATGTAGAAATTCAAAAACCATCAATGAAAAATTAAAAAAAAAAAAAAAAAAAAAGCAGCTCAAACCGGAAGACAGGGGCCTGCCAAGAGACGCCTTGCAGAGCAGTTTGCAGCTGCAGAGATAACAACTGACATGTCCAAAAAGGAGTGGAAGCTGGGGTTGCCTATTGGCCAAGGTGGCTTTGGCTGCATATATCTTGCTGATATAAATTCTTCCACATCAGTTGGCAGTGATGCACCTTGTGTTGTAAAAGTGGAACCCAGTGACAATGGACCTCTTTTTTTTTTTTAATTTATATTTTTTTTTGGTTTTTCTTTCGTACATCGATTTTCCATTCTTGGCTATTTCCCTTTCCTTCCCCCCACCCACCATCCAGATCATGTATTCTGCATAACTGTCCTGCATCTTTCAGGGTTTTTTTTTTTTTTTTTCATTTTTTAGCTAAAGTTGATTAATCCATGAGTATAGCATACCTTCGGTCAAACTCAATCTATCAGACTTGTGGCCAAACGCCCCACAGTCCCACCATGTCATGGGGGGTGACCGGCTTGTATGTTCAATCAAGTTGATCAAATGAGTGTCCAGACTACATCGCTGTAGTTTCACCGTTCACCCCAATCGCAGCCTTTACATTCTACCACGCCCCCTCTTCCGCAGATTGTTCCCTAGGCTTAGAAAAGGGGCACAGGTGGATGAGAAGTAAAACTGTCCTCTCTCTCTGGAGCTGTTGACTTGGATTCTGGTCAATTCTGGCTGTTTCCTTTCATGGGCTGACAGTTTGTTCAGGAGTAACCTTTACCGAATTAAAGTTCTACCAGCGAGCTGCTAAACCAGAGCAAATTCAGAAATGGATTCGTACCCGGAAATTGAAGTACCTTGGTGTTCCTAAGTATTGGGGATCTGGTCTACATGATAAAAATGGGAAAAGTTATAGGTTTATGATAATGGATTGCTTTGGGAGCGACCTTCAGAAAATATATGAAGCCAAAAGGTTTTCTCGGAAAACTGTCTTGCAGCTCAGCTTAAGAATTCTGGATATCCTGGAATACATCCATGAGTATGAGTATGTGCATGGGGACATCAAGGCCTCCAACCTTCTCCTGAGCTGCAAGAACCCTGACCAGGTGTACTTGGTAGATTATGGCCTTGCTTATTAGTACTGCCCAGAGGGAGTCCATAAAGAATACAAAGAAGATCCCAAAAGATGTCATGATGGCACTATTGAGTTCACCAGCATTGACACACACAATGGTGTGGCCCCATCAAGACGTGGTGATTTGGAAATACTTGGCTATCGCATGATCCAGTGGCTTAGTGGGCATCTTCCTTGGGAGGATAACTTGAAAATCCGAACTGTGTTAGAGATTCCAAAATTAGATACAGAGAAAATATTACAGGGTTGATGGAGGAATGCTTTCCTGAGAAAAACAAGCCAGGTGAAATTGCTAAGTACATGGAAACTGTAAAGTCACTGGCCTACCGAGAAACCACTATATCAGAATCTACGTGACATTCTGTTGCAAGGACTGAAAGTTATTGGTAGCAGGGATGATGGCAGACTAGACTTGAGTACAGTGGAGAATGGAGGGTTGAAGACAAGGTCAGCCTCAAAGAAGCGGAAAAAAGTAGAAGAAAGCACAACATACAGTGTTGAAGATATGGACTGCCCAAATACACAGATGGAAGAGGCCACACAGACCCACTCAAGAACCAGGAAGAAAGCCCAAAAGTGAATCAGATGCTGGGAACCAATTTTCTGTTAATCTTATTTTATTTTTTTCTCCTTTTCTACTTTAAGTTTTATTTTTGTGTAAGTCTTGTGAGGTGGGGATAATAATTAAATAGCTGTGTTTTTGGAAAACAAATTTTACTAAAATGATTATTTTTGTAAAGTCTATTGAAGGATAACTGTATGAAATTCCCATGTCTTCAGTTGTACTTATGAAGCTATCTTTGTGTTTGTCTGTGTGTCTGTGTGTTTGGGGCTCTGGAATACATAGGAAAATGGCTGTGGCAGGCAGCCTGCTGAACGCTGTGCATTTCCTGGAGTGGACAGACATGTTTGACAGACTCCTCACTTTAAAGGAAATGCAAAGCTTAAAGGTCAGTTTTGCTTGGTGAAAATATGAAGTTTATTGTGGCAATAAAGTTTGCTCTGTAAAGAAAATATATCCTCTGCCCTATTTCATGTGTTCTGTTATATATTATTATAATATATATACTATATATATATATATATAGATATATTAGCCTTATATCAGTCAAATTTGTGATGCCTAATAACTGTTCTGAGTGGGTTCCACACTGGCCTGGTTACCCATTCCAGTGTCACAATTCTTAAAAAAATGACTCCCCTCCCTCAGCACGTTGTCAGTTGCCATTATTCTTCAACAGGGGTGGCTTCCTCTCTCAACATCCTCCTTCCATGTGGGGATTTTTGGCCGAGATTCCTGTATGTGCTTTAATACATTGCTGTCACGTGTGCGTGTGTGTTGTCGACATGAGTGAACGTCCCATTTCTTGTAAAACTTTTCTCTTGCAGTCATTACATGCTGTGATCTATTTGCTACCTCCACTGAGCCTTGGGTTTTGGTTGCAGTGGTTTGAATAGTGATGTCCTTATTCACGGATAAACTTTTGTAGTCTCTTATTCTCTACGCTACTGGCTTCATTGGAGTTATCATAAATCCATTGCTCATGAGAAACTTCATTGGTGAGAACTGAGAGGATGCATTAATCATGGACATAATAATTAGTATTAGGAGTAAGCTTTAAAGCTTGTGCTCTCTTTCTATGGCCTGTGACTCTGTCTGCCACAGGATTTTAGCCTGATCAGTGTCAGGGATGGGCTCCATCCTTCTGAGGCCAACACTTTAAATTACCAATGCTAGAAAAGTGGTTGCTTATTCATGCACACTGAACTGGTGGGCACATCTGCCGGTCTGGTTGTTGAAACTGGGAACAGAGTGAGATTATTTTGCTCTCTAGGTAGCAAGCATAGCACTTCCCACTTCCTAGGCAGTGGCGACGAGTGTTGTGAATTAGCAGCACGCATGTCCTCCATTTACGGACGAGGGATCCACAGTGGTGCTCAAGGCCAACGTTGCTGAGTGTTCAGAATCGTGATCACGTATGGTGCCTCCAGTTCCCGTGCTGGCCTCGAAACTTTAGTGCTCAGCACTGCGACAACTGCATTCTAGTATCTATCGCTCAAACGTCTATCCTTCATTTCTCCCTAGGATCATGATTTACCTTGACTTAGTGGTTTTTGACCCTTTCCAAACACCCAAATCTTAGTTGTTCCTTAGCCTCCATTCGGCATTAGTTGGTTCAGGCTCCTCTCCCGCATACCACACAGACAGCCCCCTTGCAACCACTACCTCCGTGTACTATGGCGCCATGTATCAAATGCTGGAGAAATCCCAAGTCTCCCCTGATCCTCCAGACATGCCTAATCTGGAACATTCTGTAATAGGAAATACTCAAATTTTACATGCTTGATATGATAGGCGAGATTGCACAGAAATTGCTTCTTTCTTTGTATTTGTCCAAGTGAGCTAGATCTGAAGAAATAGGTGCAAAGCAAAAGTTAGCTCCATATTTTGTTAGCTTCCAAATCCACACAACCTGAGAGTTTCTATTTATCTCAGCTCCCGTTCCTAGCTGGAATGTNATATATATATATATATATATATATATATTAAGACTTATCAAGTCAAATTTGTGTGCCCTAATACTGTTCTGAGTGGGTCCATCCACTGGAGCCTGGTGACCCATCCAGTGTCACATTCCTAAAGAAAAATGACTCTCCCTCCCTCAGCAGTTGTCAGTTGCCCATAGTTCCTCAACTAGGGTTGGGGCTCCTTCCTCACATCCTCACTTCCATGCTGGGACTTTTTGGCCTGAGCTTCCATGTATGTGCTTTATACATGCTGTCACCGTTGCTGTGTGTTCACATGAGTAACGTCCCATTTCTCTGTAAAACTATTTCCTTGCAGTCATACATCGCCTTGTGATCTTTCTGCTACCTCTTCCACAATGAGCCTTGGGTTTTGGTTTGCAGTGGTTTGATAGTGATGTCCTATTCACGGATAAACACTCCGTAGTCTCTTATTCTCTACACGTTGGCTTTCTGGGTTAGTCATAATTTGCTTCATGAAGAAGCTTAACTGGTGAGAACTGAGAGATGCATTAATTCATGGACATAATAATAAGTCATTAGGAGTAAGCTTAAAGCTGTGTCTCTTTCCCATGGCCTGTGACCTGTCTTGCCACAGGTTTCTAGGCCTGATATCAGTGTCAGGGATGGGCTTCATCTTCTGAGGCAAACCTTAAATCCAATCAGAAAGTGGTTGCTTATTCATGGCACACTTGAACTGGTGGGCACATCTTGCCAGGCTGGTTGTTGAAACTGGGAAAGAGTGATGATTATTTTGCTCTCTAGGTAGCAAGCATAGCACCTTCCCACTTCCTGGCAGTGGCGACAGCAGTGTTGTGAATTAGCAGCCACGCATTCCTCCATTTACGGACGAGGAGATCCAGCAGTGTGCTCAAGGCACAAGTTGCTGAGTGTTCAGAATCGTGATCACGTATGGTGCCCCAGTTCCCGTGCTGGCACTGACAAACTTTAGTGTCTAATGTCGTGTCTTTCTTGTTAGTTTTATCTCCAACCACTCCCTTCATTTCTTAGACATGATTTACACTTTGACTTTAGTGGTTTTTGACCTTAAAACCCATCCTTAGTTGTTCTAGCCTCTGGCATTAGTTGTGTTCATGGTTGTTCCTGGTAACTATGCTTGCCTGATCAAAATCAGGCCTGGGAGAAATCCCAAGTCTCCCCTGATCCTCCAGACATGCCTAATCTGGAACATTCTGTAATAGGAAATACTCAAATTTTACATGCTTGATATGATAGGCGAGATTGCACAGAAATTGCTTCTTTCTTTGTATTTGTCCAAGTGAGCTAGATCTGAAGAAATAGGTGCAAAGCAAAAGTTAGCTCCATATTTTGTTAGCTTCCAAATCCACACAACCTGAGAGTTTCCTATTTATCTCAGCTCCCTGTTCCTGCTGGAAATGTTTGCTGATGCTACAGCTTACAAAGCACAAATCTGCAGGGATCCCTGAGCCCCTTCAGTATACTCTTCCATGATTAGGTAAATGTCACTGGAAAATCACCATGTATTTAGTGTTTTAATAAAACCACAATGTTGTTTGTTTTGTGGCCTCAGGTTCCAAAAAGCAAAGAGACAGCCACATTAAACTCTGCACCTAAAACTCCAGCAACTCCCTCCAGGATATTTATAAATGTTATCCTCCCGCCACCCAAGCTATGTTTCCACCCAAACTTCCTCCACTGGTAATTCTAGTCAATAATCATAGGACCAACCAGGGTCATTTTCAGGCTTCAGGAGAGAAATAGAATCCAGATTGTGTGTCACAAGAAACATAACTTTAATTTCTAACTTCTCGTTTCTTGATGACAAGGTCACCAAATGCCAAACTTAGATCACGGTAATTCTACCAAGAACACACAAGCATAAAATCCATCTCAGCTCCTATTTCCCTGCTGAGCTCTCAAAGGATTGCTTGAAACCTCTAACCTCACTGTTAAGCAGTTGCTTTGTACATAACACTGTCAGAGATGCAAGTGGAAGGAATGAATCAGTCTGCTCTGTGTGACTGCATTGTGCCCACTGGGTGGCCCTCAGACACCATTTCACGTACGATTTATATGGCTACCTCCTCATCTCTATAGTAGTAGCCGTGTGGACAATGGGATATCCGTGATCCAGGAAGGCTCCATTAAACATCTGTTTTCAATACTTGATATGTTTTTAAAAGGAACATGAATGGAAATTACAGGTAACTGAAAATTGCAATATACCCTGTATTTGAAACAATGAAGTGGTATATATTAACTCATATATAATTATAATCAGAATCTTTTTATTGAATTCCTTTCTCTTTGATTTTCCTTTTTGAGACAGGTTCTCACCATTTAGCCTTGGCTGCCCTCCAATTCACTAGGTGACCCTTGTTGGCCTTAAACTTATAATCCTCCTGCTTCAACAGCTCTAGTAGTGAGGCCATAAGAGTCCTAAGCTAGTGCCACCATGCCTGGCTCTGAATTCTCTTTTTTAATAATTTGTTATTTTGATTTTATGTGTGAGTATATTGACTACATGTGTGTAAGTGTACCCTTGTCTGACAATGCTTTCAGAGTCACAAGAGGGTGTTGGATTCCCCTGGAAGCGCAGTTACAGGCTGTTTGTTGTTAGCCACCATGTGGGTACTGGAAATTGAATCCAGGTCCTCTGCAGGAGCAGCAACTGCTCTTAAACACCTAGCCATCTCTCCAGCACCTGAGTTCTCTTTTTAGTGAAGCAAAAAGAAGGCCTTGGTATTAGATGATGGAGAGCTAAAGCTAGAATGAGAGCTGTCACAGAGGATGGGAAAGAGGGACAATCAGTTGTTCTGTGTCTATTCTTCTAATGAATGCTTCCCCATACAAATTGAATTTACTTTTATGGAACATGAAGAATAAGGTTGATAGTCTCAATCTCATGAGTAAATACTGCTTTTTATCATATAATTATTGGACTATTATGATTCATTTAGTTTCTAATTTAGTTTAGGTTCTCCTTCACATGAAGACTTCTCCCCTCACCAAAAGCCTATGTTTCATCTCTTGTAAAAGTTCCTCTAACTATTGAATAAACATAAATGGAAGATCTAGGTTTTTAGTTGTGTGAAGACAAACAACTGGCTCCTCTCATTTCACTGAGACTTTTCACATGGCTAGGAAGAGAAGTCAAGGCAATAAATCAGTTTTCTCTGTAACAGCTAAACACTGAACCACAGCAGATATCCAGATTAGCTGGCAGAAAAGAAAAAGCCTAGTTTGGATATATCCTACAACAAAGGCTCCCGAATGCCAACAAAAATAACTCAAAAATTCCTTCAAATTTATTCAGTGTTGATAGTAAGAACAGGCAGCTATTGTCCTGTGTTACATGGGATAGAGTTAGTCTAACAAATTAGAACATCCCCCCAGAAAAGAAAAGATGGGATCAAGACCCAGAAACCGGATCGTAAAAGAAAGCCTTTTGAGCTGGTGTGGTGACAATGAGGGTCCAGTAATCTCTTGTGACCTTTCCTGGAGATTGGGTGAAAGGGGAAAAGCAAGAAGGAGATTGTAGCCGAGCTCCTTGATGAACTGAGGGCTGAGTCCTCCTCTGCCTTCTGTTAAGAGCCCTTTAGGAAGAGCAGGTGTGGAATGGGTCAAATCCTTAAATCCTAAAGATTCACAAGTCTCTCTCAGTCCTTGGCTTCCCTGTGAGCAGAGCTTCCATTTCTACTCTATCTAAGAGGTCCTTGCAAAGGCAAGCCATCAGTAGGGTTTAAAGCTTTGTCAGCTGCTTCCATGAGTGACAAATGAGGCAGGCACACTGCATTCAACCCAGAATCCTCTGTGCGGTTGGTGAGATCTGTCAGCTTCTATCCTCAGACCTTGGGGAATCTTGGTACTAAGTAAGGAAGGAGAGGGGCATCAGGGCAAAGCAGAGCTGTCTCCTCCATTGCATTAGATGCCTTATTTGTCCTGCCAGCAAATCATGTAAGAGTCTACATGGAAGAATACTGTCCAAACCTGCTACTTAAGGTTGAACAGGAAAGGGCAGCAAATGACAGTTGATGGGATCTCTTTTGGACTGGCTTCTGCTCCCTGCAGGCCTACTGCAGAAGCCTGCATGGCTTGGTGGGCCCTGCTTGTCACAGCTCTTCCAGCTCTTTTGTTTCCCACAGGAAAATTGGTAGCATTTAACCTCTGAACTTATCGTTTATGGTCTGTGCTATTCTTCTTACTTTAAACTACACTTTGTCTGTGTTTGTTCCTGTGAGATGAAACTAGACTAACCATCGTAGGGATCTAACCTTTAAACCATTGCCTCCAGAGGGTTCCAATGCTTTGAAGGACAAAATCTCCCTGGTCCTCAAAAGATGGGTCCAGCACACATGCGGATGAGGGGCCAGGGAGCTGAGCAGCAGTGTCAGCATGGAGCTGCTCTTGGGGAGACAGATGGGGTGTTCTCAGGTGCACATTTGCCAGATGTGGAGTCCCCTGCTCACCTCTTCGCACCCTGTCCTCTTCCTTCACTTTCCTACTTTACCTTCTCCAATTTTTTTGGTCTTTTTGAGACAGGGTTTCCCTGTAGCCCCAGCTGTCCTGGAACTCACTCTGTAGACCAGGCTGGCCATGAACTCACAAAGATCCATCTGCCTCTGCCTCCCAAGTGCTAGGATTAAAGGTGTGCGCCACCACGCCCGGCTACCTTCTCCATTTTCTTCCCAATGTCTCCATCTCTTGACTCTAGCTCCTCTCTTCTTCTCTCTAAGGATAAGCTTGTTTTATGTCTTTCTTCAGTGTGCCTGCTAAATTACAATGTTGGTGGGATTCTTCCTTAATTTATCTTGTCAGTAAACCAAGAAGATGACCTCATAACAGGCCATGAAGATTAAAAAAAATTCAGTCTTCCAACATTTCAGAAAAGAACTGGTCTTATTGACCTACTTACAGTCTTAATTCTCATAAGACAAAGAGAGAATTGTGGATTTACTTACAGAAGTCTGTTAAAAATTAAATGACCATGGATGCATAGCAAATATAATTTTATTCTACTAATAAATTGTGTGGATTAGAATTTATAATGCATTGAAAATAATTTAAAAGACAATAGTCATTACATATTTATACTCTATTGTATTAATAGGTATAAAATATAGAAGGGTAAATGCTGCTGCTGGTGGTGTGTGTGTGTGTGTGTGTGTGTGTGTGTGTGTGTATGTGTACAACTACACTTTTGAATACATCTGAATTCACTCAGACTCTCTACTCCCATCCTGAAGTTCTACACTGCTTATATTAATAACTGCTGGCTTCAATCCACGTAAAGACAGAACATTGTTTAAAATAGAAAAAAGCACTGCATCTTCAAACCATTAAAATTAACTTAAAAACAGTGCCAGTTCTTTTACAAGCAAACATGCAATACCCAAAGGGTGTTTCAGGAACAGGAATTCCCAGTAGACAATGGGATATATGGAGAATGCATAGAGAGAATCCCACTATGATCAATTCTCTCATTTGGGTCTTCTTTGCTCTTCCTTTGACAGTTGTCTTCTAGGGGAACATCTAACTCCTTTTAACCACCCCAATGTGGATTTGAATATAGCTAATTCAGCTTGTTGCCTGATGCTGATCACAGTAAAGCAGGCCACATCAGCAAGCCTTGCACAAACTGTCTTCTCCTTTCACAAAACCAAATGCCAAACTGGTTTCACAATGGAGATACTGCATGTAAAGTTTGGCTTCACCACCATGCCCACCCAGTGGTTATGTGAATGGTTGTTTATAACTTTGTGTTCAGCTTTCTAGCCAAATACTAGTGTCGCCTAAAATTGCTACTGTGAGAAAACCAAAATGCTATTTAGTAAGCCCAGACTGTTCATCTACGTTTTGGAAAACTGCTCTTCTTTTTGCAGAGCTTGCTAAAGAAAGATAAACAACTCTCCCTCAGACAATGGGAAACTAGCAGCAGTGGCTCTTTATTAGGTTATATATTGCTGTGAGGATGGGCTGACATGTGTGCTTAAAAGGTGCCTTCTTTCCTGGGGGGTGAAATATGTTAAATAGCAGCAGTCTCCACAGGTCCCTTGGCTGACCTCAGTTGACCTTTTTGTGGATATGCTACTGAGAAATTGATCTTATTTTTCCCATGATTGAATCAGAGGCATGATTTAAATATGAGGTCATCTATTGTTTCTCTGTCATAAGGATAGTTTAAACAAACACTCCGGCTTAAAATAAAAATGGGTTGCTGATTTCTGACGATCATGATCAATGATCTTATTTTCCATTCCAATTCCTTGCCCCTCAGCATTTCAACTATAAAATTAGCTATGTATGATTAGAAATGGAAAGCCTGAAGATATGTGGGATTTGTATCTTGGGGAAAAAAACACAATCATAAATAATTTTTTTGACTTGCTTAGAATTATTAAATTTCAAATGAACAAATTAATAATAAAATCTTAGCAGGAAGATAGTAATAATCTAATTTTCCATTTAGCCTGAACTTTGAATCAAATATATAACTTATTCAGTGATAATAAATTTGTGTCTTAATAACATGAAATGATTTCGAGGATTGTCTGTCAAATTGGAAGCATCGGGAAATAGGCTCAAGTGGCCTCGTGAGGAATTCAGTCATTCCCTGTCATGCAGTTGGAGGCTGTCACTACTGCAGCAGGTCTCCTGGTCTGAGATAGTGGGCCGTGTTGGGCATGGGGAGCTTCTTGGACACTGAAGGGTCACTGCTCCTGGGTGGGGCCTATAGAGAAACCTCACTGGGAGAGTGTGTGTAAGTGGTGGTGGGGGGGAGCAGTTGTCAGCAAGTGTGTGCTGCCCTAGTTAGAAAGCCAGAACCACCGTGAAACAGGGGAAGGAGAGACTGAGGACACAGAGGGAGGACATCTGTGGAGAGAAATGGAGTGGCGGGGAGGGCAGAATTCCCAGGAGCCCCCAGTGCTGGCTAAGGATATGAGGGGGCTTAGTTTTCATATCTGGTGGGAGGAGGATGGAGCTTCACACGCCTTTTTCATTTCCTTTTGGTTAGAGGCTTTTGTCTTTCCAAAACAAGATCTCTACCTATTTGCTAAGAATCCTATATATTTAGAATGGAGAATTTATATGAAAGCTTACATCATCTGGTAACTTTTAATTGACTATATGAATTGAAAATGTCCTCCAAGATACAAAGATTTATAAACACATCATTGGACCCGAAGGGCACTTTTAAATCATCTTGGTAGAGTGACAATAGAAATGAAGTCCTTCCCTTTATAAAAAAAAGTGTCTTCAGCCAGAAAGGCCTCCAAAGGGAATATTTAAATAAATGCTATTTTCCCTCCACTTTCTATTTAAACATCAGGCCCTTGTTCTCAGTGTGAGAGATCAAAGGAATCTCCGGAGCAGATGTTTCATTGTTTGGTACATTAACAGTGGGAAGTGTTCTCTCGAAAATCACTTGAAACCAAGGTGAACTCAGTTTCTGTTCTCAGTCTAAGAATTTTCAAGACAACCTAAAAAGTTCCAGAATAAGCTGGGCATGGTGGCAGACCCTTTCATCCCAGCACTCCAGAGGCAGAGAAAGGGACACAGATCTCTGTGAGGGTGAAGCCAGCCTGGTCTACACACTGAGTTCCCAGCCAATTGGGGCTACAGGGAAAAAAGAATACAGTCTCTGAGTAATCTCAGTGCTTCAGAGTTGGAACCCACTTCCAGTATGGACATGGTTCTGTCTGGCTTTTTCAGTTAGGACAACGCATCACATAAAGTGGGACCACACATAGCACAGTCCATCAGGGGCTGCAGTTGACTCCGTAATGTAATATGAGTTGGAAGGATTCTGCTTGATGCATCCAGACTTGGTTACGTTTTATAACCTGTGATGTCAGATTATTGTGTGAAATGGCAGGGATCACTATTAGTATTAAACTCTGTTCTGACAGCACAGAAGTTTAATGAGCTACTACTTGCGGGCCCAGACCTAGACTGTCTACTTGACTTACTGCATTTGGAGGAACCCATAATATTAATACTCAGCAGTGGAGCTAAAGGAGAACACACAATTCATTTTCTTATGCAACTTTTTTAGTTTTCTTCCAACCAGAAGCTTGGTTTTGCTTCACTTTTAAATTTGTGTTTATTATCATTTTATTTGCTATTTTTATTTATTGATTATGTGTGTGTGTGCCTGCCTGCGTGCATGTCTCTGTGTGTGTGTGTGTGTGTCTGTGTGTCTGTCTGTGTGTCTGTTGCACCATGATGGAACATGAGGGAAGAAGCTCTCACATTCTACCATGTGAGTCCTGAGGATAGGATTGAACTCTGGCAGTCATGCTTGGCTGTAGGCAGCTTGGTCAGCTGAGCCATCTCAGCATCACCAGAGGCTGCTTTACTTTTAAACAGAGACACAATGAGTACAATAATGTTGGAAAATTCCTTTTTGATAATTGTAGCCTAGACTATAATCTCCAATGCAGTTACAGGCCCTTGAATGTTTAAAGCCTTAATTGACACAATTAACATTTCTTTCTTTTTTTCTACTTTTTAAATATTTTGTACAGCATTTTAATTTATTTTTTCATATATATATATATATATA